>JASTWQ010000797.1:0-70806 GCA_035220615.1 Leptothorax acervorum
CGGATAATTTTATGATAATTTACAATACTTTTTTACACCGTCGACTTGCTCTTTTCCTTTCAACATCCTCGGACTCTCCGGATAATTTTATGATAATTTATAATACTTTTTTTTACACCGTCGACTTGCTCTTTTCCTCTTCAATATCATCGGAAGTATCGTCACGGTTACTCATCAGTGCGTCAATTCGAACGAATCGACTCAGGAGATTTCGCAGCTCTAGCAACAGCCCGTCCCTCGGACAAGTCACACCGAGCATCTCCGGTTCAAATCCGCCGATGGTTGTTACAGCTTTTGTAAATTCGTTAAATTTGTAGAATTGTCGTTTGCCGAAAAAGTACAGATTCCCATTGATGAATCGGAAGGCCGTTGAAATACCGGACGGTATTCCGGGAAATATCGCTTGAATCGAGGAAAAATTGGGAGGCTTTCATCGAACACTCGTTCATCTTGGCCGCAAACTGATCGTCGTATATCACGAAGGTTCGTCCTCGGTTGGTATTCACCGCGGCGTTGATCCTCGCGTTCGATGGAAATCCAAGCTCGGAGAGATATCGCGGCCAGGTTGGTACCAGCGCTAAACTCGGGTAATTCACCAGGTATACCTTATTGTCACAAACAGCACGAGATCGCCCGACGGCGCTTGATAGGCAGCCGAAAGTGTGAAATTTACGGGGAGATAATTAATATAATTCGTCAACAAAAACGGTTTCCTGTAGGTCTTTCCATTTACATCGATCGACCATACGTGTCGCTTACGCACGACGTAAATTCGACTGTTAAATACCAACACGTGATCCACTCGTTGTAAGGCACACAGATCCGTCTCGACGTCGTCTTTCGAAAATTTCGTATCAGTCGCGATCGTGGTGGCTGCCGTCGTCCTAGTCGTCGCCCTCGTAGTCGTCGACCTCGTAGTTGTCATCGACGCGATCGTTGTCGTAATCGGTATGGAAACCGGAAAGTAAACGTTAAGACCGTAAAGATGTTGGATGGTAAGAATATCCTCATAGCTTAATTTGGTGGGAAAAGATTTCTTTGGCACGAATGCAAACATCACTGAATCCTCGTTCGGACTATGCCTTAATCCTAGAGCGTGACCGATCTCGTGCGTGAGCGTTTGAAGCATATGGTAAGTTCCCGGAGGATTCTTGTCCAGAGTTATGTGCCATCGTTCCGGGTTGTCTATGTGTATCTCCGAGACATAGTTGTGATCTCCAGTAGGGAGATACGCGTGAGCGATTACTCCGTTGGGGCCGTCCATCGATTTCAAACACATTCCATGTCGGGGATTGAGAAACGGGTGAAAGCCATCGCGAAATGATATCAGAATGTTGGGATTCTCTACATCTCGCGCGAACGTCAACGACAAATTCGCCGCCCATAGATCGAACGCGGCTTGAGCTGTTGTCAGTTGATCCTTTGTCGCCCCGTGAAAGTTCCACGTGAGATATGTTTTAGGCCATTTCAGCGAGAGTGGACCAATTGAACGCTCCGACATGTCCTCGACACCGCAGCGGGGTGTGTTCATCAATTGCAGGGTTAGCTCATTCAATTCACCGTTGCCGGGCAACTTATAATATCTCTGAAACCACGCGATAGCACGTTTCATAGCCACAGTCGTGTCGTAGCCTGCTGAAAACTTTTGCGCATTCTCCTGTAAATAGCCATATTTTTGCAAATAATGGACCACCGCTTTAGTATCACTAGCGTTAAATTCGCAGTTCACCGCAACGACGTAAATCGCGAGGATAACGATGCGCCAGAACAACATTATCGAGAAGTGGAGAGAACAGAGAAAAGCGAGGTGACTCACTCGCAACCGAGACACGATAAGCGTCTGATTGCGATTCGAACGTAATTGGACACCATCGATTAGACGGACGCGGAGGGGGGGGCTGTTGTCGCCAACGATCTAAATTTTTAAGGAAATATTTTTTTCTTAAGAGGAGTAAAACGAAGAAGAAAACTCGTGAAAACGTTTCGGAGAAAAAATAAATAAAAAACAAAGGAGGAAAATCAATTCACGAGACGTTTGAGGAAAAAAGGCACGCAAGGTTCAGTCACATCGCGATAAATTAATAATCGTGGCTATAAATAAGACGAACAAGGAAAGAGGAAAAAAAGCACGCACGGTTCATTCGCATCGCAATAAATTACTAATCGTCGCTAATATATAAAATAAACGAGGAAAAAAACAATTCGCGAGACGTTTGAAGAGAAAAGGCGCGCGCGGTTTAGTCACATCGCAATAACGATTGAACATAAATAATAGCGATAAAATCATTTCCGAAGTCACGGCGTACACGAGCAAGCTGGGATAAATAAATGAACACTAACACTAAAACATATGTATGTCGAAAATAGTTTTTTTAATTTCCCCAAATTTATACAATACAAAATGGAAAGAGATGATTTTTTATATGCACAATACAAAATAAAAAAAAGATAATTATATGATGATTATTATCGTTGAACATAAGGTTTTCTTCTCAAAAATCTCGTATCCTGTCGGAATCACAGGTGCTTCACTCGCTCCTGCCGTTCGGTCCACCATTCATGTACCTTTATGACATTCTCCATCGCGCAGTTCCTCGTGTGACGATGGCAGCGAAAAAGCCTGACCGCGGTCAGCGTTCGCAGCCTACCGTTGTCCTCGTAATCGGCATCAATCGTCTCGATCGTGACATCAACGTCGACCGTGTCCCCAATGAGCTCTCGCAGCCATTTCTTCTTCTCCTCTCCCTTCACGTACACAATCGGGACGGAAGAGGAAGCGGAATCGGAAGAAGAATCTTCCTCAACAAGTTTTCCGCACACAGCCTCTCGGATGATGCTCTTAGCGTGACAGTACTCCGTGTCGCCGTCGTTCCATCCAAGACCGTGGTGATTCCGCGTCAGCCACCTCGCTTGACTTTTTTCCGCCCTCGTCATGATGTGCCATACCCTCGGTGGATAAAAAACATGGTGTGTAAGCACGGTCCCTTTTCTCAAGACCGCAACCTCTTTGACTACAAACTTTTCACCAACATTGAATCCCTGTATATCCACAAATGTTGGTACGTCCGACATAGTTACGATCTCGTGAACGACTGATAAAAAAATGAATTTACTCAAATTATATATATATGCCACTGCAAGATCATGAATAATAAAGCAGCCTCTTTAACCGCAAACTTGAAATGAATTTACTGTCGCTACAGAATCTTGCGCACAATATTAGTCTGCAAATTATATATGTATTCCATTGCAAGATCATGAATAATAAAGCAGCCTCTTTAACCACAAACTTCTTTCCGCAACGATAAATCCTTATAAAATCAGCGAATGTCAGTACATCTCATGAGCAAATGATAAATGAATTTACTGTCGCTACACAATCTTGCGCACAATGTTAGTCAGCGGATTATATTCCACCACACGATCCTGAATAATAAGACAGTAGGCCGTTGTATTAGGTTCTATATTGCGTTTACACTCAAACTCTATACGTACATCCACGGTCGCGCTTTTTATCGATTCGTTCTGTCGTGAACAATCCATCACCACGAACGGGCCCCATTCCTTGAAAAGGGTCAGCGTGAGGAGTACCTCATCGCTTTCGCTTCCGTAATACGACTTTCGAAATTTCCCATACATGTCATACAGTATAGCGATTCTACGATTATCAAAATCCAAATTCATATCGTCGTAGGGATAAAAATCAGAATTGAGATACAACTTAACATTCGTAAGATTGCCGCTGTCAAAAACGGAGGCATTTTTAAATATGTTGTTAATTCTTCCAGTTAGCAGCGCGAAAATGACGTATCTCGGCTTCTCCAGCTGCGTCGCCGCTTTCACGGCCCACGAATGCTTGACCGTGGTCTGCAGCAGAGGGTACTCATACAGATCCCACGAGCGAAAACCCATGCTCAGATAACGTCCGCTCTCCAACGTTCGCAAAAGGGACAATTTATTTACATCGTTCAACATCACTTGTGGCGAACGTATGAGAATAAGTTCGTGTCGCGCGTTTATCACCACGCGCCTATAATCCTCGCAAAACCGAGAAGCGTGTCAAGAGGTACGCAAAAGTTGAACTCGCCAATTTTGGGCCTTGGTCCAAGGTTCCATCCAGTGTTCTGCAGTTTTTTGCCTCTCTCGGCGGTCAGCGACACGAAGTTCTTAATTGAGCTCGTTATTCCGACGTTTCTGTTCCTGTCAATCTCGACGCCATTGAGCTCATATCGAATTTCATCGAACATAAACGCCACGCAGTTGTTATCCATTCGCGTCTCCGAGGTAATTTCCGCAATATCGTCGGAAAGCGTCCCCTCAACGTAGAGAAAACTCTCGCAAGGTAACGTGTACAGATCCTGCTGTTGTATCGGTATGCGTATCTCGTCGCTGTATCCGAGCGTGGTGTTGGCGTACGGATTATACGTGTGAGTTTCAATCTTGACAATGCGCTCGTCGAAAATTGGCTCACCACCGATGCTCAGGATGTCAGCCATGACGATTGTTTCGCACAACAAAACCCAAGGATCGCAGAAAAGCAACGTTCTCGACGCTTAGCTCGTTCCTCTTTTCCACCACCTCGTCCTCTCGCTCCGCGCGCCAAACAATAACCTTGGTGGCTCAACGACAGCAGCAGCAGATGCGCTCCTACTTTCTCTCGCGGACGACTCGTTCAGAACGAGCATCTTTCACACACCCATATATCTAACCTCTGCGTCGCACATGCAGTCGAAGCGTTATCTCCTCGCCACGAAAATCGATCGGTCGCCCGTTCTGATCCACCACGCGCACCGTTATATCAGTGACACTCCGCGCGATGATCGGGAGATAAATGATCTGCGTCGGCGTCTCCGACAGTTTATATCCCGGTGGAACGTTCGGCGCGAATTCGTGTATCGTGTGCACCAGCATACCGTTGCTGTAAGCCCCCATAGTAAGATTGCATTCCACGCGAATGATGTTTACGTCCATTATTTTCGTCGGCTCGTCGGACGCGTACCACCTGTTCGGCTTGAGTACGCGATTCGTCGAAAAACCCAGCAGAGAACCGATGTTGTTCGGTTTGGTAAAGTTTACTCTGTAGGCGCACTTAATCTCACTTCTCATGTTGTTCTCGTTGGCGCGAAGAATTATCGAACGTTCATCCCCCTTCTCTTCCTCGTTATCATATATGTAATCCTGGTTGTCATCATCCACGCTCGGGTACACGTCGTGCGTAACCGTCGACGGTTCCGCACCGATAAACACCTGTCGCTTGCGGAGAATAGCGGCTCTCAGATATCTGCCTATGGCACGCAGTTCATACGATCCCTCGGGAATCGTAATTGTCTCGTCGTTTTGGTCGAAATAAAATTTATTGTTCGTAGAGTTAACGTTCGGTATCGTGTTGTACGTCTCGAAATTCGCGAGACCCAGCTCGTAATCACCGTCGCTCAGATCCAAAGCGGGAAAGTAGCTCGCCGCGAGAACGCTGCTTCTCCCGGTCAACGTAAGTGTCAATGACATGACAATGAACGATCGCTTATTCAGGAAAATCGTCTCCAATCGATCTCTCGAAGAAACCGCAGATACAGCTGACCGCAGATACTTCGATCGAACGTCTGATACGAACGATAGTTGTACGCGATATTCACCTCGCTTCCGAGATATCGCACAAGTTCCCGCGGTGGACGAAGGTTACCAAAACCGTCGAAGTAAATCGCATTGTTTCCTCTCTTGGCGTAGGCGACCCAGTGCGTGCCCGGACCAGCGGCGTTGTCGAGATTTACAATACCGCTCTCATCGTTACGCACTCTCGTTGGCAGCGCGTCACGCATAAACACGCCTCTGAAGAAGGGTATGCGCAAACGGCGCGCGGAGCGACTCAATTGCTCGTTCGTCGTAAGACCAGACAACGGTAGATCAAGTGCGGTTAGCGTTTCCTTCCACGAGATTTTTTTTTTTACATTTTAACGACGACGGTTTTCTTCTGATCGTCCTCGCGCCGCCACCGCTACGTTTATACGGCGTGAGATACAATCCACGACCTTCTGTCGCTCGATTGTGACGCTGCAATTCCTCAAGTTGACGTCGAGCAGCCTTGCTGTCGTTCACCGCTTTCGCTACACCGGCCGCTCCACCGATCAGAGATCCGAGCGCTCCCAGCATCGGTAAAAGTGGTAAAAAGCCTCCGCGTTTCACCGCGGGAAGTACCCTCCTCCTTCTCGTCGTCGTGGTCCTCGTCCTCCTTTTCCTCGTTCCTCGCGCGCTCATACCCATACCTAACCTTGTTTTTACTTTCATGGCAGCCCATATGGCGGTCGCAGCTGCTTTCTCGCCGAGAGTCGAGTCACTCGCTGTTACGCGCTTGCGCGCTCTCTCAGCGAGCGCTAGATCAGCAGAGTGTCGATCAACGAGATCGTTGCTTCGCTAATAAGCGATGTCGTGCTCGCGACACGCCGTGTCCAACGGATTTACACCTCGATCTCCGCGCGCTAGCCGCTTCGCGAGACGAGTACCGGGCCCGCAGAACTGATAACCGGGTACATGTAGCTCGAAAGGAAAAGCATTTATCGTCTTGTTTAACAATCCACCGCCGATACCGCTACTGTGCGTTGCGCGTGACATCCAACGCAATCCTTGATGAGTGGCGGTGGACCGTCTATGTGTGACTGATGCCACGGTCGATTGTAATGTTCCAGGCACACGCGGCAACTCTGTACCTCGGCATCCGCTCTCAGATGATTCGGCAGTTTGTTCCACAGTCGTTCAACACAATCGGGAAAGTCGCGCAGCAGAACGATCTTCGGCAAGTACTGCAACTGTTCGGCGGTCAGTTCGAAAATATCGTGCTTATCCGTCAACAGGATAAACATCGCAATTGCCGCGCGAATCGATCGACGATTCGCGGTACAAGTGTAAAAAAACAAGTGTGCACGCACGCGCGCGATACGGACAAATGAGATTCGTACGACAGCCGCTGACAATAGGAGTGTCAAATCTCGACCGCAAAACGCGACTGACATCGAGCGGAGCGGTTCGAGAAGCGCAACGACACGGCCCGCTATTACCGAGCGCGATACGCTGCATCATTTGTGGCCCCTCCAATTGCGGCAAGACGAACGTTCTAATGAGTTTGCTAGAGAGACCACACGGGGTGCGTTTCGAGAACGTGTACGTGTACTCGAAATCCTTGCAGCAGCCAAAGTATCGATATCTCGAAAAGCTACTCGAATCGATAGACGAGATCGGTTATCATGCGTTCACCGATAATCGTGACGTCATACCACCGAACGAGGCCCTACCCGATTTGATATTCGTGTTCGACGACGTGATCTGCGACCGACAGGACGCGATCAAAGAATACTTTGCAATGGGTCGATTGCAATTCGGATGTCGATTGTTTCTATCTATGTCAGACGTACGCCAAGATACCGAAACATCTCATACGCGACAACGCGATTCTGCTAATCCTATTCAGACAGGACGGTACCAATTTGAAACACGTGTACAACGATCACGTGAACACCGATATGCCGTATGAAGAATTTTGCGCATTATGTCGCGAATGTTGGCAACGCAAATATGGCTTCCTGGTAATAAACAAAGATAGCGCGCTACGCAACGGCAGATACAGACCTTGGCTTCAACGACTTCGCCGTGCTGTAGATCAATCAGTCGGTAACAATGAGCAGCGCGAAAATAACCTCAAAGGACACCGCCGAGCGGGAGAGAACCGCGAAAGAGATCGCCAAGACGCGCGGCTCGATTCGCAGAAAATACAGAGCGTTGAAAATCGGCAAGATAGAGGGCGATATCGCTCTCGAAAGGCAATTCAAGCCGATCATCGATTCGCTGAAGCAGATCGCCGAACGGGGAGGCGAGCCCGAGGCTGACGACGACTCAAAAGGTATCGTCGTTAAGAAGAAACACGAGGATAGTGACGATAATGGAGAAATCGCGCGGGAAACTAAGCCTAAAAAGAAACAATCGAGCACCACGTCAGACATGCTCGCGATTCGTTCCACGCCTTTGGAACCGCGAAGGTTGTCGAGCATCGCTTCGGACACGCTCGCGATTCGATCCAGCACGCCTCTGGAACCGCGAAAGTTGTCGCTGAGGGAGGAAGACGTCTTCCAGTCGCCGCAACCTTCTCTCGAAACTTCCATCAGAGAGGCTCTGCAAACGCCGGAGGGACGCGAGGATTTGCGAAAGAGTAATTTAGGACCCTTGGCAAAGAAATACGTGGACCCTCTTTTCTTCGGCGGGGACACGATCGATCACGTTTACGGCGTGTACTTCACGAACGATGGCCCGATGCTCGGCGACAAACGGTTCGAAATGCTCGCGAACGATTCCGTAATCGTGGACGGAGTGACATACAAGGGCACGCCCGGCTTGTACGAATTGATCTTCAAGAGACACCCCGATGACGCAATCTACACCAAGGATGACCTACACAAATATAGAAGTCTACTGGTGGCGACGAACGCTCATAAACGCGGTCATAAAGCTGAGAATCCTATCAAAGGTAATAAAGGGCACAAGTACGTAGACATCATCGCTCCACTCGTGACCCGCGACAGAATCGGCAGCGCTAGAAAGGGCGCCGGCGTGACCAATCTACCGTCGACCATGAGATTGAATCACAACAAGATAGATTACGTTCATTGGGACGATCCCAACGAATTGGTAAATCGTCTTCGTTTGCTCGACGCCTCGCATCGAGCTGGCAACACCGCTCACGACAATGAGATCATATCGATAGTCGAGGAGCTTCGCGAAGCGGGATTGGTTATAAATTGAAGCGCCACGTCGAACACAACGGCAGTACGATTTTCGATGTCGGTGAACAAGTTTGGAATGTCTCTGGATAGAGACGACGGAAAGTCACGATCATCGTCAATCGGATCTCTACGAAGCTACGTGCGCGACAGCGCGCTCTGTCTGAACGATGATTCCTACGACGCGAGGGAGCGCAAGATACGACGTCTAGCCGCACCGGAGGTCGACACCGACGCGACGAACAGGAGCTACGTCGAGCTGGCGCTTCGAGATCTGCGAAACGATATCGAAAAGTTTCGCGAGAACACTGCGAGCTCGCTCTCAACGGTGAAGAACGAAATGGAGAAAACCGTGACCGACAAACTGAACGAATTACGAGATACATTACAAAAATTTCAAAACAAAGTCAGAGAATTGAGTGAAAAAACGGTGACGCAAGAATTATTCGACGAGACAGTGAAAAAAATTAAAGACGGCCTTCGCAAGCAAGCGGAGGACATTCGCAAGCTAACGGAGGACATTCGCAACGCCCGCGAGTTCAAAAAGGTGACGAGCGATCGCGAAGTGGAACAGGCAAGACTAAACGAAATTGTCGGTCTTCTCGACTCTGGCAAGAAGAGCTCTTCCTCCTCGACGTAGAGCGTGATAATGAGCGTCGAGAAACGAAAACTCGTGAAGGAACTGCACGCGCCGGCTCGAAAAAACTTTCCGCGGCGTCGCGTCGTAGTGCGCGGCTATGACGATCTGTGGCAGGCCGACGTGGTGGAGATGCGTCCCTATGCGCGGCAAAACAAAGGCTACAACTACATATTGACGGTCATCGACGTGCTCAGCAAATACGCATGGGCGTTACCGCTCAAGAGTAAGAGTGGAAAGGAAATGGCCGCGGCGCTGTCCAAGATATTTCGCGAGAGCACGCGATTCCCGAAGAATCTGCAAACGGACGAAGGAAAGGAGTTCTACAACACCGACGTACGTGAGATTCTAAAAAAACGCGACGTCAATCATTACTCAACGTACTCAGTAATGAAAGCGTCAGTAGTGGAGAGATTCAATCGCACACTCAAAGAGAACATGTGGAAACTCTTCACGCTTAACGGAACGTACAAATGGGTCAACGCGTTACCGAGTCTGCTGTCGAATTACAACCACCATCGACATCGAACGATCGGAATGCGACCAGTGGACGTGACACCCGCTGTCGCCGAGAGACTTCTATCCACGGTGTACAGTCGCACGAAGATCGCCGGCCCGTGCGAAATTCAAAGTAAACGATCCGGTACGCATAAGCAAATTCAAGACGATATTCGAGAAGGGCTACACTCCAAACTGGACCACCGAGATCTTTCGCGTCGCAAAGGTACAACGGACCAATCCTGTGACGTATCTGCTAAAGGATTACCGTGGAGAAACGATAGCCGGAGGATTCTACGAGTACGAGTTGCTCCGAGTGTCCAATCCCGATGTCTACCCTCGTGGAAAAAGTGCTGCGCAAACAGGGTAACCAAGTGTACGTGAAATGGTTGGGAATGGACAGTTCGCACAATTCCTGGATAAATAAGACAGCTGTATTATAATATATTTTATACTGTTATATATTTTTTTTATAGAAATAAAATCTTTTCTCTCTCTCACTTGCGCCGATATATTATAAATGCAGTTCTTCGAAACTAATCCTGCCTTTATGTAATAAGCGCAAGAAACAATACCACACTCCATTTATTCTTACATTATGTTAATGTTATATAAATTTTTTTTGGCAAAAAATTCTACAATTCTATAAAATGTCACATTTATGAAAAAAATATAATGTACATTCTGTTGATTCGACTGTTGTTACACGCGAGACAACGAGACAAAATAACCCCTTGGAAACATAAAACCATCTCGCTGGGGTACAAAAGTCGATTGTGAAAAAAACAAATTTTGTCACAAAAGACGTTTGTACCCCAGGGAGATGATTTTATTAAAATTTATTGAGACAAATTAGACTCGGGAAACATTTACCAAAAAAAAAAATAAAAAAAGTTCCTAATTCGATGTAATCGCAAAGCCATGGGGATTGAGCGAATTGCAATACGCTATGTATCTTTTGTAACGCGAAGACCGTGACGCATGCAATTTTTGAAAATTGCGATAGTGTATGACGTAACGCTTCTTATCGTGTACAGTCGCGTGGAGCTTGACGAAAAAACAAATGAAAAAAAAATAAAAAATTCATGATTGAAGATGAGAGCTACACCACGCTCTATCTAAAAAAAAACCTTCTTTGGTTCTTTGTCTTCCGAACCTATTTCAACATTTTTGTTACAATACATTTTTTTCTATATTACAACGCATTAAAAAAACAGCGTAGTTCTTCCCCATATATTTTAAATATTATTTACCGCCACTAAGGCAGCGTAGTTCTTCCACCAAGAATTAATAAAAAAAATATAATGTGATAAAGAGAAAAAACAAAAAGAAATTAATAAAAAAAAAATGTGATAATAGAACAAACAATGGAAATATACATATATTATATGTATATAAAAAATTAAAAAAAAACACCGTAGTTCTTCCCCATATATTTTAAATATTATTTACCACCATTAAGGCAGCGTAATTCTTCCACCAAGGATTAATAAAAAAAATATAATATGATAAAGAGAAAAAAACAAAAAGAAATTAATAAAAAATCTAATGTGATAATAGAACAAACAATGAAAATATATATTATATGTATATAAAAAAGTATCTCGCGCGTTTATTCTTTGCGCGATCCCCCTCCAATCCCCCTCACTGATATTCCGTAATGTCACCACGGTAGAGTGTCGAAGGAATCGGGCGCAACGCATCGTTTATCGTCGTAGGGACTAAGAGCTAGCTCCAACTCGGACACGGTGTACACCTCGTGCAGCTTCGAGCGCAAGCACGACTGACGTCGCGACTGCTCCGTCACGTTGAACAGACACCGCTTGTAATCGTCGAACGTTATCATTCTCGCAACCACGTTCCTCTTTACACCCTTTATCCTCTTAATGTCGTCTTTACCAATCACCTTCAGAGCGTACATCTTCGCTCTGAGCCCTACGAACTCAGTCATTATCGCACCGTTGTTTTCATCTTTCATCAGACCGGGTATTTTCTTGTTCGCGCGCGGCATACCGTACGCATTGCCCTCGGGATAGTCACTCGTATCAAATCTCGCGATATCGCGCCTGATATTCTCGTACGCATCGTCGCATTCTAGGTGATATATCAAGCTATCGGTGTCCGTGTACATTAATTTACACCTATCGCGATACAACGGTACCATGTAATTGTAATGAAATTCATACACGAGCATCTTAGATATCTCTAGAATGCACATGCCTACGTAGATCGGCTTGTTGTATTTCACCTCGAGCCTGCGTAGCTCGACGGCCATCAAATCCTCCGAGAAAACGCTTCTACTGTGAAAATTCGGCATAGCGATCATTGCCTCAGCTCCGTATACCCCGTCCCAGCGCGTGACGAGACGCACATCGACATGCTCGCGCATGTTCTCCATTGTTTTTCCGAATACCGCGTTGTTCATCAATTTGTACATATTTCTCTCAAACTCGTTATTCGCGAGAGTTCTAAATCCCGTGTTAAGCTCTATATAACTGCTAAGCCACCGAGATTGCGCGAATCGCAACACACGATAAATCTTCGTTACGCACAACCCGTATCGCACGCATTGCTGCAAATTTCGATAATGCACCACGTAACGCGACTTGTCATAGAGAGTGGCCAGAAGTTTATCGTACCGTTTTTCTGGAGGCTTTTCTCGCGTCGGGCAGAACGGAAGATCCGCGTGGGCGTCGTGGAGCTCCCGCGGATACGCGAGGTCAACCTCTAGCGATGTAACCGTAAGACGAGTCCGACGTCACGGACATAACGTTAAAGCTCTCGGGATCGTCAAGCCATCGAAAGTCCGCGTAGGGTAAGGGCTCGCACATCGCCCAGCCGTACAGATTGTTCACGTCGAAATACATAAGGTACGTCGACGGTTCTGACGAATCGTACGACGACATGTACTGGTTGTTGGCTCGCGCGTATCTGTGCGAGCATTGGCTAAGACCGCCGCGAATACCGCGCTCCACGAACAGCAACATATAAATATCGGTAAGCAGTTCGAATCGAACACCCGTGTGCTTCAACATAGCGTCCCACGTGTATCCCGGTAGAGTGTAATAGTGCGCGGGATCCAATCCGTAACTGTCGACGCAGTTGTTGCGAAAATTTTCGAAAATATCCGCCAGAAGCAATACATCCGTCTTAAGATACAGGTCGCTGTACTCGCCGAGATTATTTACGCGAAAACGACGCCAAACGTTCAACGCGTGCTCGTAATCGCTCTCGCTCGCGACGTCGCCGGACAACGAACTGTAGAAGGCCACGCGCGGTGGCAGCTCGGTCTCCGACAGTTTTTCCACGCTGTCGAGATACTCGTACGGAAATACGCCCTTTCGCGTGAGCAAATCGAAATCGTCCTCGCTGATTTCCCAAAACTCAGACCGCGTAATCCTCAGACTGGACTTGTCGAGATACGACACTAATTTCTCGAGACTGGTACCAAGAAACCTGAACGAATCCACGAATCGTAACTTAACGCGATTTCCCCAACTATCGTGCTTCGTCTCTTTGACGTTCTTCGTGAACGATATGTACGTCTCCTTGTTGATCGGCAGCAAGTCGACACGACCCTCGAAACTGTTGGCTATGTCTTTGATAATAAAATAAGCATCGTAACCCGACAGATTGTGAAAAAACACAGGAATAACAAACGAATCTTTGTAATTCAAATTACAGGACAAATGTGCGGGACCTCTGTACCGACCGGTCAAATGACAGTGATCGCGCAAACGATAATCATCCTGTTGAAAAAATCTGCCGCATATGTGACAACGCGTCGCGCTACAAAATTCACTTCTCTCTTCCGACGTGAGCTCCGCCATGATCACGTTTCTAGTGAGTATCGTTCTCACACGATGCGCGATATCGTTGAGCTCATTCACGAACCACGACACGCAATCCTCGCCGCGTCGCGATCTGTACATGGATAAACTTTGATTGTACGAGCAACACAGATAATAACCGACGCTGAACGGTCTGTGATGCTGATATATATAAGTCGCGTCGTATGTCGCTTGATGGTCCGTTTCATCCCTCTTCTCCAGCACGCATTCCAGGTCAGCGTACACCACGAAAGAGAGCCGCTCTTTCCTGATCTGATTTTGAAAAAACAGCAAATTCTCGTCGCCGCTCGGAAGAAGAATGGCGCAGTCGTTCATCTTTCCGCAGTCCACACCGTGAGCGATCAATCTCTCGCTCGTACCGAAGTAGTGCAGACAGCTGAAAGATAAAAAAAAACAGTATAGTCTGGTCCGTCATATTTTTTTAATTTTTTTTTTTTATACATACCGATCACATATGTGCTTTGTCACGCTATTTTCTTAAACAACGGATCAAAAGGGAGAGCGGGATGTTAGGCCTCTCTAATTTCGGGATCCCTCGTGCCCGGAAGGCGATCGATCGGTCGCGAAAAATTTTGTTGGGCGCCAGACACGTACGACGACGCGTCACCGAATCGCGAAACAATAGCCGATACTCGCGAAAATCGAAAAGATCGAGGATACCTTCGGCACGAGGGGCTAGCTAGCTCAACCTAACGGTGGAGGGGCAGGGTAGATGCCGGGCAGCGCTCAGGAATGCGGGGGACGGGTAAATAAGTCGCGCGAAAGTCATCAATGTAATTAACAATAACTACCTTTATTCCGATCGCGGCCAGTTAATAATAGTGAACAACGTGTCTTCCGTCGGTTGACAGGGACGGAGCGAATAACAGCATTTATTTTCTCGGTCGGCGGAGAAACATTATTAACGAGTGACTTAGAAGCGCGTCGGAACAACGGTGACGACAGCGAATAATATAAAACGACAGCACTTACAAAGATGGATCAAAGAAATAATGCCGCGACGATCGCAGGCCGCAAAAATACACGCGATGAATTATGCTAACTCCGCTCGCAAGCACCTAAAACGACAGCTAATATGGAATCTAGTACGAAAGAAAATACGAGAGATAATACGCAATAATACGCAAAATTACATAGAGAATGATACGCACGAAATAATACACGAAATAGCGCGAATCGCGAGAAATCCGGAAGTATACGGAATAGCACAGATCGCGACAACGAAGATAATATCGCGAGATATCACAAGAATATCGCGACCGCCGATACAGCGACCAATGCACGAAATACGCTATAATTACGCAGCTCGCAAAATACAATCGACAACGGATACGCGGCCCTACGCCGCTCGCGAAATATAATCGGGATTCATCCGACAACTTAAACTAATACGAAACGTGCGCGACAAACACACGGCCCTCTCGCGAGTCGAATCGGGTGCGAACGTGAATACTCGCCGTCGCAACACGTTATCACTCGCGTTTCGCGTACCCCGATATCCGGGGGCTCTCCGGCGCTTCCTCGACCGTAGATCTCCAGAGGCTCGTTCCCTGATACCTAACGCCTACGACAACCGCTTTCGGGGCCCCTCGCGCTTGGTGTCGACCGTCCACCAAACCAAAAATTTACGTCGACAAGACTCTAAGCGACAACCCCAGGCAATAGGGTTCGATCGCAACTTGATCGACTACGAAACGCGAAAATGGCGGGTCGACCACAGAGCGGGAGCGCGACCCCTCGCAGTCCGTTCGTGGCTCACATAATATCTTACGGGCGACCTCACCGATACGCTGCTCCCCGTGGATGGTCCTCGCCGGCACGGTCTCCTCGCTCGCTCGGGTCGGCTGCGGCTCGAGATTGCGCTAACGGGCCGGGATTCCACCTCACAAACGCACGGTGACACGACAGCGCAAAACGTGTACTCGGCTCGGCGGACAGCGCAGAAGAGGAAAAGCGACGTCGCACTCGATCGCGAGTCGAACTCTTCGCCCCCACGCGGGGGTTGCGCGACCGCATTGCGCGCCAGCACGGCCGTCATCGACGTCGCGCGTGATCCCTTCGATCCGCGCAACGCAACGCCGTAGATCGGAGGGGCGCCTTGCACCCTCGCTACATTTTTCCGGGTCCGTCTCGCCCTCCTTTTCTTCCGGGGGAGGGGACCGCCTCGTGGTGGCTCCGGCCGCCGATAGTCCATCTCTGGATCCGGCAACTCAGCCCGTTAGTGTCCGCGGCTCGTGATTCCTCGGGCTCGGGGCGCCGTGCGTCCTCGCGACGACACCCGTGACCGCCCCTGCTAGGCTCACGTGGAGCTCCTCATCCTCCGATCGCCGCCTCGTGCCTCGCCTCGCCGGGCCGTCCCTCTCGAGCCTCTAACGGGTGGGCCGTAAATTCTCGCCGACAACTTATCCTCGGTGCGGCGTCCTCCTCTTCAATCGGTGGGGCGCCGCTCATAAAATAACCGATATAAAATAAATAATAATTCTTAACATTTTAACTAATGCCCCTTGGAGATCTCGACGCTTGCTGCACTCCCGGCCCGTCATTGGGCGCAAACCCCGCGCCTTGTGACGGCGGCGGGGACGCTGCCACGCGCGGCGGTGCCGCAACGTCACAGCTTCTTCGAATTATTACCGCTCAGCTGTGACGACACCAATCGAGATAGATTCCTTATCTACGCGTAATGACCAACGTTATCGCCGCGTCGCGCATCCTTCAGGTACAACAAATTGACGTGACAATATCTCTTGTCGTCGGTGAGACGCAGAGGAACAATCACTTCGTTCCGCACGTTCTTCCTCTTCCTATTCGTCCTCACCTCTCCCTCGCGAACGGTGAACACGTTTACGGATATATCGTTGAGACGTTCGAATTTGGTGATCCGCCTCAGAGCCACGGGAAACCCGATTCCCTCAAAATTCAATATCGCCGAATAAGGAGGATACTCGTGCCATCTTCCCGGATTTTTCGGAACGGGATACAACGCGGCGACGATCGACCGAGCGAAATACGCGTTGTCCATCCGCTTCACGTTGACCACCGATCGCGTATATGTTATCCACGATGGCATCTCCATCCAGCATCCCGCGCACATAGGATTGCACTTGTTGACATTCACCATCAAATTCGATATACGCGACAACGCCCATCCGCTGTCCCGTTCCTGAAACTCTTCGAGAGCCGTTAGAGTTGCGTCCATCACGCGACTATCGTACCATTCTAGCAGATCTGACGTGGGAAGAAGCATGTAGTTGCTCGTAGCGATACTCTTGACCGCGGTTTCACCACTCGTGATGACAAATTCTCTATTGAAAAGAGTGTTGACCTTGAGACAACCATGTCTCTCGAGATTGTCGCGCACATGACCGAGCACCGTGTCTCTCGCCTCCTCGAGAAACCGTCGAGGTTCGACGTGATCCTGATTTATCACCACACCGGTCAGGACGCGTCTATCGAAGGCCGTATCGATCTCCGCCCACGAAAATCCTCTTGACGTCGACGCCGACGACGACGACACCGACGTGGATGGTTCATCGAGGCCGGCACCCACGTGCGCGAAAATCGTCGACACAAACGATTCCTGACTCCAAGTAATATCGCAATTTGACAGGCCAAAGAATTGATCTCTCCAGTCAACGTCATTCGAGATCGTGCACGACATTTCTCGCGCATTATCTCTAGAAGCGCGTCACAACGTCGCGACCATGCGCGATACGAATCTACCGAGTCGACGCTCGTCTCGCGTTCGAGAAGATCGCGATACTCTTGCTTTTCACGCTCCTCCATATTCTCTTTATTTCAACCACACGGCGTAATCGCCCTCGGGTATTTCAAATTTTAGCCTTTCACAAATATCGCGACGATACTCGACCCGACTCTTACCGTTTACCCCCCTTTTCGTAATACGTCTCGGAATTGTACGATAGTAACGCACCGCTCTAGAACTGTACGCGATCACCGTTTGAATCCACGCTTTCTCTCGCGCATCCAGAATTCCAATTTCCCTTCGCAAATGATACGTCGGCAGATTCCATCGAAGTTGCAACTTCACCACGTGGTTCCCTAAATCTTCATTTACGTGATACAGATTGTAACACCGATCGGACTCCCGAGAAGTATCACTATGAGTGCTCTCTGTCGTCGACGTCGATAGCGTCTCGTAGCAACACAGATTACTATCACTGTCGCGATCCTTGCACTCACAATCAGAATTCTTCTCGGAACTCGAGAAATAGGTGAAAATCGACAGATATGTGACTGCGTTGGCATTATCACTACCGCTCACGTCGGACGCGATTTCCTCATCCTTTTCCATTTTTCGACATTTTTTTTCCTTTTTTTCACTTTTCGAACGCGAAAAGCAAAAATAACGACGCTGCACCGCGCGTATATTACGATATGCGAGCGGCATCGGAAACGAACACGTTTATATACCTACCTGTTTGTATACCTAGCGTATAGAACGCGAATCTAAAAAAGACTGCGATGAGATAATTTGCGGTTACCGATTTATGCCCTCCAGCGACGTACAATCTGATAAAAATCACGCACTCGTCTTGTCGTACACAACATGCAATGACCTTGATCGATTGCGTAATAACACGTGTATGCTCGATGTAAGGGTTAGCATATCGGGGAGAGAGACGAGGCGCGAAGTAGGAGGTCAGCGTCTTGCGTAACGCGACCAGTCTCACGCGGTACGCGTACCGGGGGAGACGTTTGGTGGAGGCCCGCGGGCGGTCGGAGTGGTGGGTCGGTCGACCCCGCGTCGGTCGAAGCGCGCATTCTGCGCTTTCCGTCCCACCGTTTGGAGATAGTCCCCGTGCGAGGTGAAACCCGTCTATCTATCCTACTTACATATGTCAATAACTTTAATAAAAAGCTGTTTTTATACCATAATTAAAAGTTAAATCGACCAAACGTTTGTACATAAATCTACACTAAAATAATGTTAAATATTACATTTATGTAAATATTTTTCGTAAAAGTTTTCAATTTATATAGTTCTCTCAAGTACTAAATTAATCTGTTTTTTATTTAAAAAACATATTTATATGTTCCTGCTTAAAAGTGTGCTTCTGTGCGAGTAGAGTTCATCAATAAGAAATGCTTCCCTTCTCGTCTTAAATTTCAAAGCAGTTTCAAAAAACAGAACATGATTCTATTTCTATACATGGCTCTTTTTACATAAAACAATTGTGTTGAAAACAAACTTATGTAAAATATGCGATCAAAATTCTCCTTTATATTTTATAACAGCGAATGCACCAAGCGAGGTGCAACTTTTTGTAAGAGCGCCTAGATACATAGACAACCGTAGACAACGTCACATCCTATCGAATGTAACATTTTGGATAACATTAACCGAACCTCAAACATGGCTATATTCCACTCCAAAAATATCAGAAATAATAATTCAATATAACGAACTCCCAGAAAATAAAATTAAAATAGAAAGGACCGGAAAAATAACATTGCGCAATAATTGTAAATTAACTACACCAGATATAACTTTAAAAACAGAAAACCATATTGATACTAAATATGTACAAATGTATTTACCAGAATTCAACGTAACTAATACCATAGAAAAAAGCATAATTATAAACAACAAATTAGAGTCCGAAAGAGAAATAAACTTAGAACCGATAATCGGAGACCCGTCAGAATTAATAAAATTAAGTTTAAGTCTAGATGAAATAAAAAAAGAAGTGCAAAATAACCAACCAAGTATTTTTGCAAACAAGAACATTGTATATCCCGTAGGTTCTGCGACTATAACTGTAATCATAGTAGGCACTATAGTTGTAATCATTTACATAATAAAAAAAAGAAGAAACCATTAAAGATTTAAAGGGTGAAACCATAGCGTACAGATTAGAAATAAGAAAGTTTAGATTGTAACCTCTCAGGAAAAAAAAATACACGCAGAAATAATAACGAAACACTTCGTGTTCCTCAGTTTTTCTTTTTCCGCGGGGGAAGGAATGTTGTGAGCGCACAACGCTATAATTATTAATTATATAACCTATAAGTAATCCGACCCTAGCAACTGGATTCGAATACGAAATCCGCCGAAAAACCTGACGATTGCATCGGACGACGATCATCCGATGCAAACCGACACCGGAACCCAGAGCGTTCAACTCCAGGTTTACAGAAAGCGCTGATGCGAAGGTCAGCGCAGAGCGCTGACGACAAGAAGTCAACGCTTACTCGGGAGCGCC
This sequence comes from Leptothorax acervorum, assembly GCA_035220615.1. Classification (NCBI taxonomy): domain Eukaryota; kingdom Metazoa; phylum Arthropoda; class Insecta; order Hymenoptera; family Formicidae; genus Leptothorax; species Leptothorax acervorum. The sequence continues at coordinate 19,973 of JASTWQ010000797.1, forward strand.
CCGAGTTAGCAACAGAACGTAGGTCCGACATTATAATACAGCCGAATCGGAAGATCGGGCGGGCAGTCAGTCATAAGAAATCTTAACGAACGTGCGGTCACTTTAATTATCATTGTACTTAGAATAATCTCGGGAATCAAGGGAATAAATTGGTCAAGATTTATAACGAATCGTGAATTGTATATTGACAAGAGAAATATATATGTTTATTTCGCCACGAACATTCCGACATTAAGTGCATCACTCCTCCAACCCGGAATTCCCGAATCCTGTGCCGGCTCTGAGCACCAACTCCCGGTTACGACACAACACTAACGTTATAAATATTATTATTTTACAAAACGTTAGTATTGAATGTGCATATTTATAAAACGTATAATTACCGAAAAAAATGTCCATGAGCTTCGACAATTGCCACTCCGTTTGTTTTGGTCTGAAATATTTTTATATGTGCGCTTCAGTCCTCCCCACTTATTTGAGCATTGAAGTCCACTTAAATTATATTTCTGATTTGTTTGCTTCATCATCTTAGCAATTTCTGCCCACAAAATATTGTGACGCTTAAAACCTAATAAAAACTCTTCTTCCCTCTCTCGATACAGATCTATAAGTAGAAACACTGCACTATCCGGCCATGAAAAACCTTTTCCGAGTTCATCTAAAAATATCATTACAAATAATAATATAATAAAATATAATATATATCATTAATATCGGATATATTGAAGTGCTTAAAAAACTAACCTGAGTCTTTCAAATTGTTTGTATCACAATTTTTATCAAGCTGGAGGGTACTTGAATTTTCTTTTTGTGCATCTTCTACAAGTTTCGCCATAAAAATATTATTAAAAATAATAATATAATAAAACATATTATAATATTATTAATATCAAATACGTTAAAGAGTGCTTACAAAACTAACCTGAGTCTTTTAAATTATTTGTATCACAATTTTTATCAAGCTGGAGGGTACTTGAATTTTCTTTTCGTGCATCTTTTACAAGTTGCGCCAAGAAATGTTCGTTTTTGTAGAAAAATATTTAAACATACTTTATTTTAAAAGTATAATTTATTTTAAAAGCAACTTAAAAATTTCAATTTTACCTTTTGCTGCACTTAACGCGGTTTCATGTTCGATAAACAAAGTTATAACTTCGTTATCCACTAACAAGGGAAATTCCGCAATTTGCACGTCCATCGTGTTTGTTGTGATAAAAATACGTATTTGCAGGATAAAAAACTTTTCTTGGTCATTTAAAGTGCCGTCAACTGCCCTACCACACGGGTATAAACGGGGTTATATGACGCTCTAAAAAATCCTCAGAATTTTTTGATGGACCAACGTCTCTTCCGAAAGACGGGCGTATTTGACAGAAAAGGTTAAAGTTAAAGAGGACAAATATGTATCTGCGCATGCGCGCATTAACTGCTTCAAGTCTGAGCTGTAGTAGCTGATGCGCGCTTGATGCGAAAGAAGTGGGGTGAATCTAGGGAATCCTACGCGCTGCTATGCACCACCAATGTGCGCATTGGCTGAAACGGAACGGTTGGCTATGCAGTTCATGCGCTCAATGCGTGAAACGGAACGGACCCAAAGTTGTTATTCACGCTCATAACCGTTCACCGTGTATTTTATTGTATGTGCTTCTCTTGTTGTTGTTAAAATTATATTAATGTTAATAATATATAATGGGAAGATCACAATTATCTTGAAGATAAATTTCAACAAGTCCCAAGAACGAGCCAATACAGGAGAAATCATACAGAATTCAAATCATGTGTTGAAAGCAGTGATGATAATGTCAAAGATGCTCAATGACGAGTAAGTATTATAAAGTTAAATGGATAAAAATATGTATAAATTATGAAATTACAATATGTTCAAATTTATTTATTTTACAATATTTATATATATTACAATTTTAATTGATCTTAAAAATTATATATTAAAATTTATAAATAAAGGCAATTTGGAAAGATACATTAAATGCAACAGATTTTTAACTTATAAAATTTTGTTAGAATTTTACTTATATTTATAGATTTTCAATACTTATGTTAAAACTAGCGTATCAGGTTAATTTGTATGTTTGACGAAACCATTGTCAGTAATATTTTTTGTCACATTTATGATTACTTTTCATGTATGCGTGAACCACCAGCTCTAAACATTTTAGTTTCTTTACTTCTTTTTTTATTTTATTGTATATTCTAAATTGAGATTATAACAGGAGATTGATTTTAAAAAATGTTAAAATGACTTATTCTTATAATGTAGAATACAAAAACATGTTTATTTCATTTTGTATCATATTAATATTATTTTATTACTTTATTTAGGAATACTGTAATTATCAATCATGTAGTGATAACGAAAACACGGATTCTGATAGTACGAGTCAATATAATAGTAGTATTCGCTCATCATCCTCCAATGAAGCGTTGCCAGCAGACATTAGAAACAATGGGCAACTTAGCTCTGACTCGTCATTGCATTTACAAGACCAGCATATAGATCGTATACAATATAATTTTCATGAATCTTCATTAACACATGAAAACCTATTTATTGAGCAAAACAATGATCAACAATCATTGTCAACATTAGAGCAGGTTAATATATAACACTTTGTTTAAAATGTAGGTAATAGAACGAGGAGAGATCATATATATATGACATTCGGTACGACTGTGTTCGTATCAACCTAATAAAGTCGAGTCACGCGAGAAGGCGACACTAGTTTCATCATGCATGTTTGCGGCGCGCTCAGCGCGAGTCGCGTAGCAACGTGTTGTTAAAAAAAAAAGGGAGCTACGCGGGCGAGAAGCGGATGCCGGGAGCCTGCGACGCACCGAGCGAGCATTCGTTTCGAGTCCTTCGTAAAGTAAGAGCGTTCTCGTATATGAGACGTGCCGGTAGAATAATGAGGAAGCGAATCGATTATAATCTCGTATTCAACTATCGTTGTGATGCTGTATATCTGATAAGTGGCGAGAAGATTATTTCTGCAACCAATAGATGTGATTTGAGATACGCCACGGGACTATACCGGCCTGGCGAACGATCACGCTATCACCGCTGCGTGTGAATGCATGAAGGAAGGGTCGCCATTACAGCATCGTGATATCTCACGAAGGAACAACAGATTGAAGTATATGATACGCTTAACAGCCAACGAGAGAGAGAGAGATATATTCTTAAAAGAAAGAATATATCATGCAAGCAGAGATTTCTCCAGTAATAAGGTAAATCTTAGATTTCTGACAACCACAGATCCTTGCCGGGTTTCAAAAGTCACTCGTACAATCGAGTGGTGTGGCGGATTAATATTCCCGTCTCTCTCATGCGATCTTGGTCACAGATTTCTGGAGAAATTACGTGAGTCTAACGTTTTTCAATGAGAGGTGTCGACTATAAACCAATAGTCGTAACATCACATTTAACGCGTTAAATGGAGTCAAATCTGAGCTCAGTAAAAACTTTCTTTAATGGTATTTTTTCGAAGGTTGCAACCGTTATATCAATCTTTCTTCATTGTTCACAAAGTTTAATTACTCAATTCAAGTCGACGAGGCGGATTGTCATTTGTTAAACAAAACAATCTTTCTGAACGTATACTCGCGTTGCTTATATTATTTACAGCGTTACTCATATTACGATATTTCCTTTGCGTTCAAGACTATTTTCAAGTTAGATTTAAGTAAAGATTCCTTCGCACGTTTACGAATTCATAACGCCAACTGTAAAATATAACCTGATTTCTTTGCGAACTACGCAAAACTACGGTGATTAACGACAATATTTGTATAGATTGATACGTCTTTCTTATCAAATAGGATATTTACAAAACAATGATGTATAATTTGGTAGAATACTTCTCTCGTATTCTCGATCATTATTTGATTATATTTCTTTAGCAAGATTAGCTACATTCAAAAGCCATTGGCTATTAGAACGAGAAGGACGTTAAGTTACAAAAGAAAATACGACGTATCAATCTATCCCTCACGTGTAATTAATTTTCTATGAATTATGCTTATCTATTTATGTGTGATTATGTACTTTATATGTGATCTGTTTCATACGAATGGTCTGTTTATCCGAATCTATCATGATACAAGCTATAATCTGACGAACAATAGTAATTGAAATTACGTACAATCTATGGAAGTATGAAACAAATACCGCTGGTCATAGAATTCAGGATTTAGAATTCATGTAATGAGTTGAGTGTTACGAAGTGTGCTTAATTGTTTCAGTTGATAAAAGGACCATTCGTCTGAGTATTATTCTATATTATGTGACTTGCAATTTTATTTTATGTGAACTATTTCAAACATGTTTAATGATTTTTAACTTTGAATATTCTAACTGAGTATATGAATATATGATCTCTCCCTCAAATAGTAAAAGGCGTGTGTCGTTTCCTCCCCTCATTAAATCACAAGCCTAGGCTCATGCGTGAGCTTGTACGAAACACACTTAATACTAAAAAATTATTATAAATTTTTATGAAAAACGCACTTAGCATTCATTTGTTTATGGATAAATGTTTTTTTTTAAACAGAATAATAAATTTATTTCGCCAGTATAGAATAACAAATTAAAGTAATTTAAATCGACCGTGACTGGCAATATATAACGTCTTTCCGATATGAACATTGAATTTAATTTGTTATTCTATACTGGCGAAATAAATTTATTATTCTGTTTATTATACACCGTCGACCGAAGAATCGGTGCTCCATCTTATAGTTGTTATTGCGATAAATATCACCACAGCCCCAGTGGTCGAATTGGCACGACACCCGCACTGTATACGGGAGGTTCCAGGTTCAAACCCTGGCTGGGGTGATATTTTTTCGCAATAAAATTTAAACTATTTAATTAGAAATTACATCAACTGACCAAAACCCATGGTCGAAATTAATAATGTCTTGACGATTGATCCGAAAATGTGCTGTGTGAATCCGACAAACCAAGTTGGCTCACGGTTTTTCAATGTTCATATCGGAAAGACGTTATATATTGCCAGTCACGGTCGATTTAAATTACTTTAATTTGTTTTTTTTAAGTATAAGTATGCAGAGGCAGGCATTATCAGTATTTGATTGTATTTCCACAAATATAGTTCTTTGTTTGGAATTTCTTTAAATACTTGATGTGCATAACAAAATTTTTTAGGAAACTTTTGTTGTACACTCATGACAGTGTGTGTCGTGAGTAATTCATAACATTTATTATACTATTTTCATGAAGTATATTGGTAATTAATGAAATACGAAAAAATAACTAATACGTTTTTCATCAATTTAATTACTTTTATTTATGTATACGAAAGACATTAAACAAAGTTCTTATTATTCTAAATATAGTATTTCATTGCTTTTTTAAATTATGAGTTTTCTATTCCTAAGTATAGGGCTGTACATTAAAAACTTTGTATATATGTATATATTAAGGACTAACTTAGTGCACTTTTAATATTTTAAAATTTGTTTTTTTGTAGACAGTACATGCATCCCAGATTTTAAATAACGATAGAAATCAACTGTACGGTTCATCAGACTCTGAGGATGAACATTTTCATGTAAAAATATATTTTTTAATTTCGGAGTCACGGATTGAGTAAGTAGAGAGTAGCACGCTTGCTGTTTTCGTCCGTATTTTCCCGAGTATATCTGCCGTGCCATCGCCTCAGGGCGTTTTTGTTGCAGGTGGTAGGTTGCATGCGCACAAATGCAGCACTGACTCCATCAAACCAAAGGGCGAGGAGCGGAAAAGCGACGATTTTGGTGAATTTCTGCGGACGGCGCGTAGAGGTTAGGAAACGTGAAACACAGAAAGGCAAGGATCGTACAGCGATAGACAGGAGCGGGAGCGTCGATAAGGAAGAGAGCGATAGGCCGAGGAGGTAAAGAGCAAAAGATAGAAACGGATGGATGAAAAAGGAAAAGGTTGCGAAGGGAAGAGTAATCCGCAGAGGTGTGATAAGGAGAAAGGTAAAGAAATAGAAAGAGGAAAGACCGTAGGGGGTAGGCCTACGAGAGCTGTAGAGCTGTCGAGATTGAGAGAAAAAACAGGAAGTTTAGAATCTATAATAGATTATATGAGGAATAAGAGAGGGAGAGAGGAAGAGATAGAAGTGGAAAAGTGGAAAAAGAAATCGTAGAAAGCTTCAACAGAGAGAGAAGAACGTTAAGATCTCCTCCAAACAAAATGAAAAAGGAGGAAGAGAAAGGAGAAAGCACGGAGGCAGAGAGATTGCTAAAGGAGATATTAGTGAGAATGGAGGAACAGGAGAGGGAAAGAAAGAAAAATAATGAGGAAATAAAGAAAGAATTACAGGAATTGAGAGAAGAGTACAGAAGGAAGGAAATGTTATGGGAACAACAGAAGGCGACTATAGAGAACAGAGTGAGACGATTGGAGAAGCTTGAAGAGTCGGAGAAGAGCAAGGTTGAGAAATATAAAAGTAACGACATGCAAGAGAAAGTGAAAGAATGGAGGAGCACCTAGAAATGACAGAAAGAAGGAGGAGGAAAAATAACATCATAATTAAAGGAGCGAAGCTGGGAAACGAGGGCGAAAGAAAGAATAAGACAGAAAAGTTTTAGGAGAGCTCATCAAAAAGGAGGTTGAAGTGGAGGAGGTGCACGAAATCGGCCGCGATGAATACAAGATGTTTCTGGTAAAGCTAGGTAGCTAGAAATTGAAAAGAGAAATATGTTAAGAGAAAGGAACTCAAGAAAGAAAACAAGATATACATAGAAGATGATCTTACGGTTGCTGAAAGGCAGATTCAAAAACATCTGCGAGATATCGCTAAAAACGAAAGAGAAAATGGGAAAAAAGCAACAGTGGGTTATCAGAAAATTTGGGTGGACAACCGCGGAAAAAATGGAACGAGAATACCGGAAAATTAGAAGATTTTCGGGGATAAGGAGGAGGAGGAGCAGGCGGAGGAGCGGAGAAGCAGAGGCGAACAGGAGGCGGGGAATGAAGAGAGGAGGCGGAGAGAGATACAGGGTAAGAAACATACAAGCATAAAAGGAGAAGAAGCAGATTGCAAAGTAAGTCAGGGAGAGGGGAGAGGAAAGGAACAGGGAGGAGGGAGATGGGAGAAGAAGAGAAGGGGGGACAAGAGAAAGGAAACAAAAACGTGAGAAGAACGAAGCACAATGACGATAGGATTCTGGAATATAGCAGGGCTAAAAGGAAAGGGAGATGATTTTTGGATGGAGGTCGAAAAATGGGACGTAATAATTCTTTTTGAAACTTGGATAGAAGAAAAGGACTCGAGCAAAACACAAAGGTGGTTGCCAGAGAACTACGTATGGAAATGTCAGCCAGCGACAAGAGAAAAGAGGAGAGGGAGAGCAAGAAGAGGAATAATATCCGGAGTAAGGATAGAACTGGTTGATAAAGATAAAAAAGAAAGAGAAGAGGAAGGGATAATAGAAAGAGTAATAAAAACAGCAAAAGGAGAATGGAAAGTTATCGGTATATATGTAAATAACGATATAGAGAGGAAGATAAAGCTAATGAAAGAATATACGAATGAAGGAGGAATAGGAGAACAGATAATAATAGGAGGTGACTTTAATGCGAGAACAGGAGAAGAAGGGGGAATGACAGAAGTCTTTGGAGAAAAAGGAAATCGAAACACAAGGAAATAAATGCGGAAGGAAGGAAACTGTTAGAATTCCTGGAAGAAGAAGGACTGGCAATATTGAATGGAAACAAAGGAGACAAGGAGGGAGAACATACGTTTATCGGGGTAAGGGGAGAATCGGTGATAGATTATGTAATAGGAAACCAGGAGTTATGGGAGAAAACGGAAGAGGTCAGAATCGGGGATGCAGTAGATTCAGATCATCAACCTGTGATAATTAAAATACGCGAAGAAGTAGAGGAAAAAAGAAGAGGAAGGAAGGAAATCAAGGTAGTAATGGACTGGTCGAAGGAAGGAACGGAGAGGTATAGAGAGCGAATGGAAAAAGTAAGAATTACAGGATGCAATGCAGAAGAGATTTTGGAGAGAACAAAAAATGCAATAGCTCAGACAGCAAGCTGGAAAAAAATAAGAACTGACCAGAATTGGCGAAGAAAAACAGATGGTGGGACAAGCAGTGCGTAGAATTAAGAAGAGAAGCGAGAAGGAAATTAAAAAAAGTGGAGAAAGGAGAAGGAGGAAAGGCGGAATACATAGAGAAGAAGAAAGAATATAGAGAATGGATAAAAAAAAGGAAAGAGGATGAAAAGAGAGAATAATGGAAAAAGCGAAGGAGGCAAGGAATGAAAAGAAGTTTGGAAATTTATAAATAAAGAAAGAAAAAGAAGAAAGAAGTAACGAAGAAATAACAGAAGAGCAATGGAGAGAGCACTTCACGAAGCTCCTGGGAGGAGTTAGTGTAAGACAGGAGAAGAAGGACGAAACGAGGCAGGAAAGAGAAGAGAACAATAAAGATAAAGAACAGGATAGAATAAGAAAAAAAGAGGTAGAAGAGATAATTGCTGAGATGAAAAAAAATAAAGCAGCAGGATCGGACGGGATACCAAACAAAGTTTGGATATATGGAGGAGACGGACTGAAGGAGGCAATATGGAAGATATGTGATACAGTATGGAGTACAGGTGAAATAGTAGAAGACTGGAAAGAAGGAATAATAGTACCGATAGTGAAAAAGGGGAAGGAAAGAGTGTGGAAGATTATAGGGGAGTAACATTGATGAACACAAGCTATAAAATATATGCGGCCATCCTAGCAAGAAGACTAGAAATTGAGCTTAACGAGAAAAAGTTGATACCGGAGACACAAACAGGATTCAGAAAGGAAAAGGAACATTAGAAAACATTTATGCATTGAATTATGTGATTGGAAGAGCAATCAGCAAAGAGAAAGGGAAACTGATAGCAACATTTATAGATTTAAAAGCAGCGTTCGACTCAGTAGATAGAGATATATTATGGAAAGTGATGGAGAAAGGAAAGATAAGCGAAAGACTAAGATTCAGAGTGGAAGAATTGTACAGGGAAACAAAAAATGTGATTAGATGTAAGGGCAGTAAAGGACCATGCTTCTGGACGATAAAAGAGTAAGGCAAGGCTGCCCGCTAAGTTCACTGCTATTCTTATTGCTGCTAGCGGACATGGAGGTGATGAGGAAAGGTCAGGAAAGAGGCGTAGTAGTAGGAGATACGAAATTCTGGACACTGGCATATGCGGACGACGTAGCAGTGGCGGAAGATGAAGAAGAAATGAAATTGATGTTAAAAAGATTAGAAAAGTACTTCGACAAAAGGAAGCTGACAGTCAATGTAGGAGAAACAAAAGTGATTAGATTTAGGAAGGGAGGAGGCAGACTTAAGAGGATAGAATGGAAATGGAAGGGAGAAGATATTGAGGAAGTGAAAGAATTCTGCTACCTGGGATATACGTTTCAAAGAAATGGAGGACAGGAAGCGCACATAAGAGAAAGAGTAAGAAAGGCCACAATAGCGATGAGACAAGTATGGGGAATAGGAAGAAGGATATTTGGCGGCGACTGGTGAAGGAGAATAAAACTCTTCGACTCTTTGGTGGCGAGTATAATGATGTATGGAGCGGAGATATGGGGATGGAGTGAGAGAAAGAAGATTGAGAGGGTACAAGAAAGATATATAAGATGGACGCTAGCTTTGGACTGGAATACACCCGGCTATATGATAAGAGACGAAACGAAGAGAGACCTGATAAGGACAAGAGCAGGAAAAGGGCAATGAAATTCGAGGAAAAGCTGGAGGAAGGAGGAGGAAACGAAATTGCGAGAGAATGTTGGAAAGAAATAAAGAAGAACGTAAGGAAAGAAAAAACAAAATGGGAACTAGAAAGAAGAAAATTTTATGAATACAGAGGTTACGCAGCGGAAGAGATAGGAAAGAAAAGAAGGGAAGGATGGAGCAGCATAGAGGAATTGGAAGGCCGAGACAGGGACATACAGCGTCAAGAAAGAGAAGAGAAGATCAGAGAAACTAAATACAACAGATGGTACAGAGTGATAGCAGAATTAAGGAGACCCGAATACTTAGGAAAAAGAGGGAAGGAGAAATCAATGATTAGGATAGCTAGGTTTAGATTAGGTAACGAGATGCGAAGTGGGAAATACTGGGAGTCAGAAGAGAAGAGAAGTTGCAGGCTATGCGGAGCGGAGGAAGAAACCTGGGAACACGTTCTAGAGAGGTGCGCGAGAAGGGAGGGTGACGATATGGCGGAGGGAATCGGGGAGAGAGTAAGGAGGGTGCTAGATGGTAAAGGAGGAGGGGAGGCATGGATGATTGAGATTGAGGAGAGAAGGAGAACGCAATGTTAGAGAGAAAGAGTTAAATATCCGAGAGGTAGCGAGACTAGCGAGAGAAAGCCGAAGGGAAAGAAATGCATTAAATTAAGTTTAATGTGAACAATGAATTATTGTGATGTATTTGATAAATTGTATATGCAACACGTGACCCTTTTCAAGCCAAAAGGCAGAAAATAAAGTATATCTATCTATCTATATTTTTTAATTTCATATTTTGAAGATAAGTTTGCGTGTGTTTTAGATTTTAAAATAACTTTTATCTTCAAAAAATTCATTTGTTTTTTTTTGCTGTTACTACGTTTATTGTACCCAATTTTTCTATATATTATACAAAGATATATAAATGTTGAAAATAATTATGTATTTTTTTACAAAAGACCTTTAAAATTTACAAGTATTTTGGTAATTATTTCTTAAAATTCTAAAAAAGCGTAATTTATATCTACAGGATTCATAGGTCTACGATGCACACGAAGAATTATTACAATTTAGCGATGAAAATGATAACGATAGCGATGACGATGATATTTGCTAAGAAGTTAACTCTGAAGATGTTAATAGTTAAAATAATAACGATTTTAGTAGATTAATAGATATGATGCAACAAAAAGAGAATAATGAGACTATAAATGCTCAAGTAATCGTGAGTAAAGCTGAAATTTTACTTGCAGTTTTGAAGTATGGAATCACGTATTGTTCATCACAAAGTGCATTAGCTGATCTTTTTAAAATGTTGCTGTTCTTTTAATTTTTCTTTGTTACTTAGTACGCGCTATCTTGTTGACCAAATGTTCAATCTAGAAACAGTCATAGAATATCATGCAGTTTGTCCATATTGCAAAAAATATGTAGCAAAGTTTGATCGCAAAGATTATCACGTTCAATGTCAAACATGCAATACTGTAATTGCATTGAAAGATACAACATATAATGATTTTTTTGCTATTATAAATGTTAAGTAGAGACCTCGTAGATATCTCGCGAGACGAGGAGGGGCGATACTCAAATAACGAACACGAAATAGAATTTGTTTGAATCAATTTATTCGGCAAAACTACTCGGTGGAATAGCAGCATTCGCTGCTGGGACAAGGGAAAACTGCCGAAAAACCTTGTCAGTATTCGATACAAATAGTACACATAATACAGAAATTATGATACTACAGGTGAAAAGGCAAGAATACAATAATACCAAGTATAAAAGCAAAATACACGTAAATATTGGTGAATACTCACGATATGATCAAGAAACAATAGAATAGATAAATCTCTTTCAATCTTATAGGCATTGTTTAATACTAATATCACTCGAAATAAAGTTATAGATGTAAATAAGTAAAGTAAAAGTTGAATCAGTGGTATTTAAACCAAAGAAAATAATAGTGAAGTTGACTTAAGAATATCTCAGAATCATTGGCAAATAAAGATATAAAGCAAAATAATTACACTTGGCATCACTCAGTTTGAGCAGCCAGAATTAATAATGAATAAATCACACAATTGTAATAATAACTCGAGAGTATCCCGAGAATTATGGCAAATATCACACATGAGAAAATTCACATAATAGAATAAAGTCTTCCGCAACGCAGTGAATCAATCACACAACTAATCTTCACTCAAATGAAAGTGTATCACAATTCTCATAAAGGATGTATCTCGCAAGAAGAATACGTAAAATGTACACAATGAAAGTAAATCTTGTAAAGCTAGAATATAATACAAGGAATGAAATGAACAAAAAGAGAATATAATCTATCTCGCTTAGCATCGCGATGAATATTTACTAATTGCTACGAATCCGAATGCGGGTTTTATGAATGGAAACACAACGAAAAGTACGTATCGATTTAAGAAAAGACTAATGGCCGTAAGGTAGTAGGTGATATGAGCAGCTACAACTTGATGTAATTCCAATTTCAGCACGAGTTTAGCGGAACTGTGTTACGTAGTAACACTCGTAAGGAAGCGTGACCGCTCACGCTCGAACGTGTGCTCGGCTCGAGTTCGCGACAAGAAGTGAGTCTGCCGTCGCCGCATCGCGCACGCAGCCGAACGGCGCGACGTAAACAAAAGTCGGTCCTCCTCGTGCGTTTTCGGAAAATCAATAAATTGATCGCGCTCGGCTATACACGGTGTCTCCTCGCGTCGAGCGATCGAATATCGAATCGCGTCGCGTAGCAATGGCTTGTCACGACCGCGATGCTTGAATTCTAAACATTACCGCCCGCCTTTGATAACCTGGGTTATCAAACAATCTACGTATCACTGATAGAAATAGGTAGTGGGCATGATCTAGAAACAAGTCTTTTCAAAATAGTAGTCTAGGTACGGACAGACACAACGCGTGTCAATCAATCTTCACCCGGATAGGTGTTAACACGTTAAGATCATTCGCTTCGCTGAAAAATGACTGAAACAACCTTGTTAATTCAGAGTTATCCCCATTGAATTGAGTTCCACAATCACTTCGCAGGGTTGCACAAGGTCCTCTCCGGGAGGTGAAACGTTTATAAGCTGCAATAAATGCATCAGTAGTATAATCCATGACCAACTCAATATGAACGGCAGAAGTATACCTCACACACGAAAAGAGCAACATATGCTTTATATGTCTTCGCATTCCTCCCCTTCCAAGTTTTGATATTGAATGGATCTGCGTAATCTACTTTTGAGTGTAAAAATGGATGAGACGGAGTTACACGCTCGGGTGGCAATTGACCTATAAATTGTTGAGCTCTACGTTGTCGATAACGAGCGCATTTAACACGTTTCAAAGTAAAGGATCGAACTGGAGTTCGTCCCCCTACAATCCAATATTTGTTTTGAATAACTGTCAAAGTTACCTGCGTCCTCCCGTGCATAGTACGCGAATGTGCGTCAGCAATTATTAGAGATGACAATGTCGAGTCCCTTGGAAGAATCAGAGGATGGTTGGCGTCCTCGGACAGAAGAGAGTACTGAAGACGTCCTCCTTCTCTAAGTAACCCATCTGGATCTATTCTCGAAGTAAGTCGAGCGAGAGAATTAGGTTTTGGTAAATTATTCCAACTAGAAATAAGTTTAAGTTCGTCAGTGAAGGACGCTTGTTGAACAATCTGCAGGGTTCTGTTTACCCAGTATTAAATTCCAAATGAGTTGCGGTAAAGCTTCTTGAATCCAGCAAACGTGGTTTTGTATAAACTCTTTCCATCTCGATGGATGGTTCGTTATCTATGTATGCGCGACGGATGATACATCGATAGTGCGTTTAGTATGAATTGTAGGAATATTTAACTTTAGAGTGAATCGAAAGACATCAGTGGATGGTTGCCAACACAAACCGAGCGCATGAACTGTAGTCTCTTCTATTTGAAGAGAATGCAATTCAATACGTATGTCTGAAGGTATAGCTTTAAGTACTTTGGATGTATTACTAACTCATTTATGTAATGGAAAACCGCCCGCCATGAAGAGCCGGTTTACCTGATCTACAACTGCTTTTGCAGTAGGTGAAATATTGGTTGAATGAATTGAAGTGTGATCAAAGATTGCAATTCTGAATTTAAAGGTAAACGTTTGTATGTCGTACGCATGTTAGAACACCCAACGAAGGAGAACTCGACTGAGTAGAATATAATTTTGTCGCAGACAGCTGCTCGGATTCCCGTACGAAAGTTATTTTCTCAAGCGACTCAAGATAACATTACGTGTCGTAGCAAGGAGATTTCTCTCTGTACTGGCTCTAATATTAGATAGCACACACCTTCGTAAAGATGGGCAGTAGATCCAATTAGACTCAAAGCAAGGAATGCAAGAGTCAATTAATCACAAAATGAAAATAACAACTCGTCATATAAGGATTTTGTAAACCAAAGACTCAGACTGAAAGTAGCTGATAATAATAATGGCATTCGTATGCACTTAATGAAATGGAAACAGTCTACAGCAATTAAGTGTAAATAACACGGTATATACTAATGCTGAATACATTGAGTTTGCAAGGTTGTAAGTCAAGCAACCTCAATGATTCAATTGAAAAGACTAACAGAAAATAAATCCGTAGTATAGTAAGAATCAAATGTGCATAATGTACAAACTCAGTTCGGCAGTATCAACACATTTGTAGTGTAAGTGCAATAACCTGCTTGAACTGAATGTATGCATCTCGTATTACGCGCCTTAGACGCAAAGAAAGGAAAGGAAAAGAAGCATGCATCCTGCATTTCGCAGGCTGCAATTATCAAGGCAATCATCTCATGTCCCGAAGGGCGCTTGCAATAGATCAGTATCATAAAACATAATCATATTTAAAACGCAAGGCATAAGGCACGTTATTATGAAATTAAAATAGTAATGGACTGTAACTTTATTCGGTTAATGCATTTCAATTATTTCCGCAGAACGCAGTCAGTACAATTTTACTTTGAAAGTTATTGATCTTTAAAAAAAGAATGTAAACTCTCTCGGAAAGATGTACCGTCGTCATGCACCGAGATACGTACGTATCTTGTCTCAAAGTGTACCGATGTTCGATTGAACTTCAGCGACTTGCTCGGTAGTGCACCAATGGGTGTCTTATTGCTTCGAATAAAGCAATTCTCCGCTGTGCGCTCACGAGGAGTGCATGATGCTTCGAATGAAGCAAACTCTCTTTTTTGTGCCACTCACTAGGAGTGCATGTTGCTTCGAATGAAGCAAACTCTCTATTGTGCGCTCACGAGGAGCGCATGATGTCTCGAATGAGACAAACTCTTTACTAAGTTAAGTAACTACTCGCCCTGTGGCGTAGTGATTCGACGCAAATTGATTCCACGTTCCTTTTAAGCAAGAAGAGGCGAGCGTTTACTCTCTGAATAGTGAAGCTCGGTAAACCGATTTCTATTAGATTGTCATGTACGTTGACAATAACTTTACTCAACGTGAGCTGCTGCTCTAATAACTCTTAATGTAACGTATCTTCATTGTCACAAGAATCTATAAATGATTCTGAGTAAGAAAGAAAACTAAATCCGTAAACGGCACTCTCCACCTTCCGTTCGTATCGTACTCGGTATCGCTCCTCCACTTATCTGACTGTATTTCCGAATTTTACTATCTGCTTTTATTATCCGGCTCGTTTGGACCAAAATGTTAAGTAGAGACCTCGTAGATATCTCGCGAGACGAGGAGGGGCGATACTCAAATAACGAACACGAAATAGAATTTGTTTGAATCAATTTATTCGGCAAAACTACTCGGTGGAATAGCAGCATTCGCTGCTGGGACAAGGGAAAACTGCCGAAAAACCTTGTCAGTATTCGATACAAATAGTACACATAATACAGAAATTATGATACTACAGGTGAAAAGGCAAGAATACAATAATACCAAGTATAAAAGCAAAATACACGTAAATATTGGTGAATACTCACGATATGATCAAGAAACAATAGAATAGATAAATCTCTTTCAATCTTATAGGCATTGTTTAATACTAATATCACTCGAAATAAAGTTATAGATGTAAATAAGTAAAGTAAAAGTTGAATCAGTGGTATTTAAACCAAAGAAAATAATAGTGAAGTTGACTTAAGAATATCTCAGAATCATTGGCAAATAAAGATATAAAGCAAAATAATTACACTTGGCATCACTCAGTTTGAGCAGCCAGAATTAATAATGAATAAATCACACAATTGTAATAATAACTCGAGAGTATCCCGAGAATTATGGCAAATATCACACATGAGAAAATTCACATAATAGAATAAAGTCTTCCGCAACGCAGTGAATCAATCACACAACTAATCTTCACTCAAATGAAAGTGTATCACAATTCTCATAAAGGATGTATCTCGCAAGAAGAATACGTAAAATGTACACAATGAAAGTAAATCTTGTAAAGCTAGAATATAATACAAGGAATGAAATGAACAAAAAGAGAATATAATCTATCTCGCTTAGCATCGCGATGAATATTTACTAATTGCTACGAATCCGAATGCGGGTTTTATGAATGGAAACACAAACGAAAAGTACGTATCGATTTAAGAAAAGACTAATGGCCGTAAGGTAGTAGGTGATATGAGCAGCTACAACTTGATGTAATTCCAATTTCAGCACGAGTTTAGCGGAACTGTGTTACGTAGTAACACTCGTAAGGAAGCGTGACCGCTCACGCTCGAACGTGTGCTCGGCTCGAGTTCGCGACAAGAAGTGAGTCTGCCGTCGCCGCATCGCGCACGCAGCCGAACGGCGCGACGTAAACAAAAGTCGGTCCTCCTCGTGCGTTTTCGGAAAATCAATAAATTGATCGCGCTCGGCTATACACGGTGTCTCCTCGCGTCGAGCGATCGAATATCGAATCGCGTCGCGTAGCAATGGCTTGTCACGACCGCGATGCTTGAATTCTAAACAATAAATGTAAATAACGAAATTGCAAATTTAATTCGACAATCAGAAATATTATGATTATGTAATATGCGAAAGAGTGTAAAATTATGAAAAATTTGATGATATAACGGACGGAGTATTATACAAAGAATTTGTTGACTCATTGTCAACAAATAATAAACTTAATTTTGTTACCACTATGATGAACAGTGACGGAGCGCCAATTTTCGAGTTCAAAATTTTTTATTTGGCCAATTCAAATAATTATAAATAAATTACCCTTAGATGTCAGATTTTATTTTTTTCATGTTTTCTACGTATAAAAAAAAGTGTACAACTTAGTCTATAAGAAAAACGTGCTCATTTAGCAGACATTAGATGGAGATGTTGTTTGTGTTACGGGTTGACTCGCTTTATGGATTAAACAACTCGTTTGTTTATTGTCATGTTCCGGGGTGAGGTGGCAATGAATGTCGTCACATCGAAAGAACAGTTTAATTAAGACTTATTCAACTACAGATAGAGTGTGATACTTGTAATGCGCGTCGCTCGAGAGCACACGTATACCTCAGTGCTCGCCTGAGACCGGCTCGAGGAGAAGTGTCGATCACGTCAACACACACGGCATTGTGTCTGTCCTACCACGACACACGCACCTAAATATGATGGCGCGCGTGCACTCATGCAAATACATCACAGTTCCTCCTTCTTAAGTTTGGGCCTTACTTTTTTAACCTTTCTGAGCGCCGCAATACAACTTCCGGTTTCTCGATCGTTCCGTTAACATTAGTCGATTTTGGACGCATTACATGATTGTTTGTCTCCGGGAATTTAATGATTTGGTCGACGTGTCGCTTCCAAGTATTTCCTCCCTCGATTTCTACTCTAAACGTTACCGGGGACAACTTTTGTACTATTCGTCCCTCGATGCGCTTCTTATTGCGCACGCTAAAGTCATCGACCATTACAGATTCTCCGACTTGGAACTCGACATTTCGACTGCCTCGTTTTGCAACTGACTGAGCCCTTTGTTTATCGTACACGTCGCCAACAACGTCCGGTTTTAATAAATCGAAACGCGTTCTAAGTTCTCTTTTATAAACCAAGTACGCCGGGGTTCTGCCGGTCGTGCAATGCTCAGTAGTACGGTAATCAAACAGGAATAAATTTATCGCATAGTCAAGTGACTTTCCGGTAGCAATTATTTTGTTGACCTTATCTTTAAATGTTTCCACAAAATTCTCCGCTGCACCATTCGTCGCAGGATGGTGCGGGGCGGTGAAGCTATGCTTAATTCCGTTACGCCTTACAAAATCTTGGAACTCTTGGCAAGTATACTGTGTTCCATTATCGGTTACCAAATGTCGCGGTAATCCGTGTCTGACGAGTATCTTTTTAAATTCTTCGATAACTCTTGGAGCCTGTGTACCTTTTTGCATCTTTATTATCTCTGGCCACTTTGAGTGAGCATCAATAATCAGCATGAACATTTGTCCGTGAAAAGGACCTAGGAAATCTGAGTGTACCCTGCTCCAAAATTTATCGGGGTATGGCCACGGGTTTAACGGTACGTTCGGCGGGGCTTTTCTCTCTCTCACGCATGCTGTGCACGCCGCGATCACTTGTTCGATTTCTTTGTCGATGTCCGGCCACCACACGTATAATCGTGCAATCATCTTTGTCTTCACGATGCCGAAGTGCGATGCATGTAGCTCGCGAAGAACACTTTGTTGTAACTTTTCCGGCACTATCACTCTGTACCCCCACAATAAACAACCCTTTTCCACCGTTAACTCGTCACGCTTTGCATACAATTTCTGTTCATACCCGTTCAATGTATCTACCCTAGGCCATACGTCATTTACGTATCGTAGTACTTTACTTAATACTTTGTCACGTTTCGTTTCTTTTGCAATCCCCGCCGCATTTAGAGTTTCGAGTGCTTCCTCTACAAATTAATTGCAATAAACTCGTTATCAAAAATAGGAGTCTTGTCATCGACAGGGAGTCTAGATAACGCGTCACAATTTCCGTTGCTTTCTGACCGTATATATTCGATGTCGTAGGAAAATCTTGACAGAAAATAAGCCCATCTTTGAAGTCTACTCGCCACTGTCAGTGGAATCTCTTGCTTCGGACCGAAAATATAGATTAAAGGCTTGTGATTTGTTCTCAAGATGATTTTTTTTCCATAGATATAATTATAAAATTTTTTAAAACCGAATACAATAGCGCTAGCCTCCTTGTCGATTATTGCTCTATTCAATTCCGAATCTGGTATAACTTTTGATGCGTATGCAATCGGCCTTTCCGTTTTATCTTTGTATCTATGCGACAATATCGCCGATAGACCGTATGCCGATGCATCGCAAGCAAGTATTATTTCTTCGTCCGGGTCAAAATGCGCAAGCACTTTAGGTGACGTTAACTCTGATTTCACCCACTTAAAAGCAGCTTCGCAATCTTTCGTCCATTCGAATGTCTCTTTTTTTGCACACTCGTAAAGTGGTTTTAACTTTCGCGCCCTATCCGGTAAAAATCGCGCATAGTAGGTAATTAAAACCGATAATTGAGTCTAATTGTTTCTTATCTGCCGGAATGGGTGCGCTAATCATGGCTTTTACCTTTGTAGCTGACTTATGCAGACCATTTTTATCTATAACGAATCCTAGTATATCTAATCGATCTTTAAAAAAATCACATTTCTTAAAAGAGACTTTAAAAACCACTTTCCCTCGAGACGTGTGAATACCATGTTAAGAGCTTGCAAATGCTCTTTATCATTTGCACCTGTACAAAAAATATTATCGAGGTACGGTATCACGCCTTTGATGCCTGCGAGGCATTGTTCGATTTTCCTTTGGAAATCGCCCGGACCCGATGCTATTCCCTCGGTCATTTTCGTATACTTATACAGACCCTTATGTGTAATTATCGTTAAATAGTCTTGGCTTGACTCGTCTACAGGGATTTGCATATAAGCATGTTCTAAATCTATCTGAGAAAATTTCTCTCCTTTTCTAAGTGCCATAAAAATTTCATCGATCAAAGGTAAAGGATGACGATCCATTACTAAGCATGGATTCACCGTAAGTTTGAAGTTACCGCAAATCCTTACTGATCCGTTTGCCTTTATTACAGGCACAATAGGAGTGGCCCAGTCACTCACATCGACCTTTTTTAGATGACCCAGCGACTCTAATCTTTTAATTTCGGCCTCAACTTTTTCAGTTAACGCGAATGGCAAGTGCCTAGCCTTAAGAGCTTTGAATCTTTTCGTAATACCAATTTTAGAACACCTTTATTATACAATCCGGGGCCTGGACCAAAAAGCTTAGGGAATTTACTTGGAAATTCTCGTGCGATACAATTCAAATCAATTTTATTACATTCAACGTCTCGTTTACAGCTGCTTACCATGTTAATGGCCATAAAGAAAAGGCTTGCAGCCACTGTCTGCCAATTAATGTTGGTCCCGCTCCCTTCATAATTGCCATTTTTAACTGTTGAATTTCCTTCTTACCGATTTTAACTTTTAAATTCGTTTGCAATTCCTACATGTTTCAAAGAAACTTTTCCGTATGCTTTTAGGTTTGTGTCCATCATTTCGATTCGAATACCCGGAAAATATTTATTTTGAACTTCTTCCGAAATTATCGTCGCGTACGTTCCCGTATCAACTTCCATATTTATCGCAATATCGTTTACAAATACGTTTACATACATAGGTTCTGCTCGAATACCGTCGTATACACTGTTTACGTTACCGATCCTTGAAATGTTGTCATCTTCTTCTGCGAAGTAGAAATCGTGCGCCGATTCCTCCTCTCGGTGACCCTCCGTTTCGGGCTGCACATGTTGGACTTCAGTCTTCTTTGCTCTACACATCGCTTCGAGGTGTCCTTTCTTCTTGCAGGCACGGCAGGTCTGGTACCGGTGGAAACAATCTCGTGCCATGTGGTTCGCGCCACCACAGCAGTAGCAACTGGGTGCTTGACGATTCGTGCTCTGATTAGACGAGGATGATGATTTCGATACGTTACTGTTGTTGTAGGTTTTTGCCTCGTCCCTCTCCTCCGCGATTGTTCGAACCGGCCTTCTCCTTCCTTGTTGCTGCCGTTGCTGCCTACACTTCTGCGTCCAGTTCACCGAGTTCGTATTTGCCGCTGCTTCCGTGCTCGTTTTTTCCGTTACCGTTGCATCTTTTTCGGCTGCTTCCATGGCTAGTGCAATTTTATAGGCATTTTCGTATTTTAAATCAGTTTCGCTCAACAGTTTCTTCTTCGTTGCATGATCTCTTAGTCCACAAACAAATCGATCTCGTATTGCTACGTTTGCGTCCGTGAAATTGCAGTTCAACGATAAATGCTTTAACGTGCAACAAGTCCGCCACCGATTCCGTCGCCGCTTGCTGCGCTTGGTTAAACTTATACCTTTCCATCGTTTCTGACGGCTTTGGATTTAAATGGTCTTTGATAAGCTTAACTAATTGATCGTATGTTTTTTGCGCCCGGCTTATCCGGTGCACATAAATCTCTTGCCAACTTGTATGTTTCGGGATTTATTTTCGTTAATAATATGGGGACTTTCTTTTCATTCTTCACGTCGTTTGCAAGGAAATATAATTCCAATCTCTCTGTATAAATCTCCCAATCGTCTTTGCCCAGGATGAATTCTAATTTCGAAGAACTGGAATTGTGTTCAGCCATTGTGTGTACTGTTTTTGTCTCGTTATCCTCTCTCCTCCCTTGTTTACACGCTGGATATGTTTTCTTAGAATCTTTCGCAGCGCGTCAATGCCACTATTTGCGTCGAATTCCAATCCTAAACGCGTTAGGCAGCCAATTAATTGTTGCTTATTGATCGTCTGGATCCACGCGGTTCCCGTATAGTCAATGTCCACGGGTTCGTTAGTCGACATTCGAATACCAAATAATTTTATAATGAAATTATTGTTCACTTATTTTAATATATGCGATTTACCGAGCACCTTTCGCTATACAATGTTTCGTTACTACTCCGTTCGAATACACGCGTCTTTCGAATACTGTATCCTTACGCGTTCACTTTAATTATAAAGTCGGAGCATTATTCATATATTTTTCTCAAGCGTTGCGCTGCAACTTACGCGCTTTCCTTTATCACACACGAGTACACTTCTGCTTTGGGTTCACTGAGAAAACTCGTCGCCAAATTGTCATGTTCCGGGGTGAGGTGGCAATGAATGTCGTCACATCGAAAGAACAGTTTAATTAAGACTTATTCAACTACAGATAGAGTGTGATATTTGTAATGCGCGTCGCTCGAGAGCACACGTATACCTCAGTGCTCGCCTGAGACCGGCTCGAGGAGAAGTGTCGATCACGTCGACACACACGGCATTGTGTTTGTCCTACCACGACACACGCACCTGAATATGATGGCGCGCGTGTACTCATGCAAATACATCACATTTATCACTGCAGATTTATTACTTCTGATGTAGATCTGACGATCTGTTACAAACTTCTTAGCTTTTTACAAAAGGCTTGTAATGCAAGACGGACACCGTTCTTCTCGTAGCAAGAGCGAGCTAAAGGCGCAGAAGACTGTGCGCAGCGACGCTAGCCTCAAAGCCAGGCATAGAAAGAAAGAACCAATAGCGGGCACCTTCAGGGCAATTTCTGTCCTCAACATGCCGCCCCCCTTTAAAGGGTTAAGCCCTTTTAAACTTCAATTTCAACTTTAGACTAATTCTCTAAAAAATAAAAGTGTGTAACGATGCGCCCCTAACCCGCATCGTTGTCCTGGCTTACACCCGCCGGACATCGCCCGGCCGAACACCCGCCGGGCAGGAACGTGGGCGCGCTGCGCCCACCCCATTTTTAATTACGAAAACCGCGATCTCGCCGTATTAACGGCTCGAGACGTCGCGGCCCGCCGACAAGGCCGACGGGACCCGAGCGCCGCCGAGCGCCGAAAGCGAGTTGACAGCTCCGACCACGCGGTCGTCGACACACGTGCGCGCTGCTGTCAAACCCCCACGCCGGGACGCGCGAAAGTACCGTTATCCCGGCGGTATAAAACTGCGGGACGCGAGCTAAAAAGACACTCAGTCCTGATCCTAGACAAGCAGAAATCGTGGTCGAGAGCTCTCTGTCCACGTTCGAGTGTTCTCGTTGCTGCTTATCCTACAACGTCTTCTTTTCCTGATACCTGAGAAGGCAGAAAACTAAGGTGGAGAGCTCTCCGTCTCGGACGAGTGCTCTCGTCGCCGACGCTTACGAATCCTGGCTAATCGGGACGGACCGGTCCGTACGTCCGAACGTCCCCAAACGCCGTTCCGCCCGCCTGGATCCTTACGCATAATAGCCCGGGATAGTATCTATTTTCGCACACGATCTGCTACGCGTGTTACTAAGAATACATTCACTGAGCCGTATTATTTCCTTTGGAATTAAATTCGATTTAGCAGTACTGGGCCACCGCGCCTCCGAAGTACACGCGCCGATAATTTCACATTTGTTATATTCAAGCATTATTAAACGTACTGGGCATCCGCGCCTCCGAAGTACACACGCCGGTAGGCTCTTTTGTATTATATCATTCGGCCGTACTGGGCTACCACGCCTCCAAAGTACGCGCTCCAGTATTATGAAGTTTGTCTGATCTCGTTATCCATCATAGTATAGTAAACTAGCGATATCCGACGAATAGATACACGACGGACCTCAGCGGTATAATCCACGCGCGACACTAGTCAAATACTTGTCTGTTACTTCAACATTTAAAATATAATAAATTATATCTTTTATTATCTTACACACACGCCCATCTCACGTTTATTGTTTCCGGACCTACCTAGCGAACTCCTGACCCGGCGAGCTAGTCCGCGTTCGCTACCTAAAGGCGGGTCGTTATAAGTGTTAGTACATATATCAACAGCGAATACAAGTAAAATACGACCAACTTAAATGCAGCAATAAGGAATCTTAATCTACTATACATATAAAAAAAGGATATGATCTAATCTAGGCATATATGTGGAAGCAGTATTTTTAGTCTTCTTCCTTTAATGGCAAGACACACAGTTTGGTCAGTGGTTTTTTATATGTTCTTTTGTTCGTTCGTACAGACGCTACCCGTGCTGTTCCGTCAGAGCCCGGATTCCTCGATACATCCAAGTTTCCATTTTAAGGGTGGTGAGTCGTCCTCCCGCATCATTACCATGTCGCCAACGGATAACTGCAACCCTTTCGAACATTTCCATTTTGTGCGTTGCCGTAATTGTTGTAGATACTCTCGACTCCATTGTTTCTAAAATTGTTGGTATATGTAGTTGATCCTTTGCCATCGTCTTAATCTGTTAATGGGTAAGTTAGTGACGTCCTTCTCTGGAATAGAAGTAAGATAACCCCCCACAAGGAAATGCCCTGGAGTTAGAAAGGATGAATCGTTCGGATCATCGGAAATAGGTGCCAAGGGACGGGAGTTTAGAACTGCCTCTATTTGTGCAAGTACTGTGCACATCTCTTCAAAGTCCAATGCGGCATCGCCTACTGTGCGTCGCAAGTGATAAGTTGGTCGATATCCTTGATCGAGCTTAGACCAGTGGGTGCTGGAACAGCCCCATTTAGGAACAGAGTACGCACTAGCCTATAAATCTTCCAGAGGAAACATAAATATATCTCCTTTTAATGTCCACTAGACAAGCATACTCGTAAAATGAATCGGAAAAAAGATTACTAAACTATAATAGATATAAATCCAACAGATAAACGCGTTATGATAAAGTAAATGATAGTATTAGTTATATTATAAGTATCAATATTAATTGTCATACAACTCTGAAATTTGAATCACTTGTCAGTGAAGCTTAATTGTCATTTTTAGTTTTTGCTCAAATATTGTCAGATTTTATTTTTTTCATGTTTTCTACGTAGAAAAAAGTGTACAATTTAGTCTATAAGAAAGATGTATAACTGCGCCTTTTATTGCACAATTCTAAGTTTTAGATCAGGTTATCTATATTTGTTCTTCTACATAGTTGTGATAAACTTACAGATTGTTGCAGGTGATATTATTATATTTACGTAAATACATTATATATCATAGATGTATATACATATGTATATATATAGAGGAAAGTCCCCTATTATGAGATAGGCTCCTAATATGCGATAGCGAGGTTTCTGCTAAACTAATAGGCCCTATCAGTTGGTTCCACCATGAACTTATTGCCCTTGGGGTAAAACCTATTTAGTGTAAAATTCATTGTTTGATCGTGCGTGTAGTCGTTGCAGAAAAAGAGATTGTGAAATTGGATGTTGTCAAGTGCCGTGGATATGAGACTTTAAACCTTGTTTATTATATGTATAATTAATAAATATTTGGCAATGAGTTCTGCATGCAGCGATAGAGTAAGGTCGTATTCATAGGAAAATACCGGATATGTTGAGTTGCTCAATTGTAGAGATTAGATTTGGTGATCGCGAAACAACAAGGCGTGGGGCTCGTAACATGAGATACTCAGGGTACTCCTAGGTAGCTGGAGTATGAAAGTTATTTTACAGTAATAAAATAACAGAAAATACTATATTAACGTTGGGAAGGTTTATACGAAATTATAAGTGTGTGATGACTTTGATTTGAGGGGGAAGGTTGGAGGGGGTAGATTAGGTACAATATTGGGTATAAGTGTGTTTACGATTGTTGCAAATGTGCTTCTCCATTACATTTGTCTTTCAGAAACTTTAAATAATGTTGTCTAATTACAATATGATGTATTTTGCACTTTATTAGCGATTTCCCGGGATCTCTCATATTAAGGGGATCCTGCAGTGACAGGCAAACTCAAACGCGATTACAACGCCACCCAAACGGAACTAAAAATGTCGATAATACCGACATATCTGATCCCGGTTCTAAACCGCGTTTTTTATGTTATTGATTTATCTCAGGGCAGTGATCACGTAACTTTTCGCCTACGGCAGAAACGTAAAAAGTTTCACGTTATAAATATCTTTTTCTATATTGGTGTTGAATAGAAAGAGATATTGACATAAAACTTATCTGTGTAAACATGGATTGGAAATACATGTATATATTGTACATGTATTGAAAATACATGTATACATTGCACACATGCAATGTGTAGCCAATAATATAACTGATCCATGCCGCACACAGCGCGTGCCGTGTATGTGCGTTGAGCGCACTATCGAAGCTTGTTTCTATTATTCCGTAATATTTCATTGGATATTCTTCCAATATATATATGTATATGTTTATTATATACTGAATTCCTACCCAACGTCGGAAGTGTAAGGCGGTGTAAGACATATACAGGGTTTACCAAAAGTATGGAAACCCCTAAATATTTCGAAAATTACGCATTTTAGAAAAAAATGTTTCAGACAAAAATTTTAGGGTTTCAAGTAACGCATTAAATGGTAATATTAGTGTAACTACAAATAACTTTGTTAATGCCAAGTAAAAATAACTAAAATTTTTAAATAAAAACCCCTATTTTTGATTGCATATTCTTGTAGCTTACCTCAAGAGCTTTTCAAAAAAACTATAATAAAGTATATTTTTATTAAGTATTTTTCAAGTTATGGAGCTTGAAAGCTACGATACCGCCGGTATCAGTGTTACCCAAGATGTACCGCGTGGAAGTTACACGGTCAGATTTACACCAGCAGAGTTGTAAATAACAATACTTTTGTGATTAAAGTTCTTAATTACTAATTATTTTACATAATTTTAATTTAAATTGAGTTTAAGTACAAATGTTTTTCGGAATTGTAATTAAAGTCGTTCAATTACAAATACATTTTAAAATTGTAATTAAACTCGAATGTTATTACAATTAAAACAGTAAGAAAAGTAATTATTATTTACATTTTCCTAAATTATAAACAGCACTGCAATTAATATTTTAATATTAATAAAAGGTCAAGGACTCTCGAAAATTTAAACAAACAAGTAAAGGGCACTGAGAGTCGACGCGGTTCTTGATGCGTTGAAATATCAGATTACTGATTTATTGATTCATTGTACATTCAATCCGTACGTTTCGGCTCAGGATTGAGCCATCTTCAACGATATAAATTAATATTTGATCAAGTTCTCCATTATACTCTAGTGAGTTTCATGATTGGAAGATCCAGAAACGATGTTAGTTTGTAAATGACTACGAGATCAAAATCTGTAAATCCCAACTGAATTAATGATGTTGTTGTTTAAAAATAAATATGATTAACTCACCAAGTAGTCAAGAGAACGAGAACATTACACAGAAAGCCATTATCAAAGAATCAGGTACAACGTTTTATCCGAAACATCACACGATAAAGAGGTTCCGAAATAACGGTCTTGTCAAGAGAGCACACACATGGTAAATGACAATAAGATGTATGTCGCAAGTCAGATCGGCTAACCTACCAAACAAATGGAGACACTCGAAACGCGTGAAAACAATAAGACGAGATAAACTTTATCTAAATGGCTTTCTGTGTAATGTTCTCGTTCTCTTGACTACTTGGTGAGTTAATCATATTTATTTTTAAACAACAACATCATTAATTCAGTTGGGATTTACAGATTTTGATCTCGTAGTCATTTACAAACTAACATCGTTTCTGGATCTTCCAATCATGAAACTCACTAGAGTATAATGGAGAACTTGATCAAATATTAATTTATATCGCTGAAGATGGCTCAATCCTGAGCCGAAACGTACGGATTGAATGTACAATGAATCAATAAATCAGTAATCTGATATTTCAACGCATCAAGAACCGCGTCGACTCTCAGTGCCCTTTACTTGTTTGTTTAAATTTTCGAGAGTCCTTGACCTTTTATTTATTGAAGTTACGCAGGCTGAAAGGTAATGCGTCAACAGTTACAATTTTTCAAATTTATTTCTTCCACATTTGGATATTACACGGTAAAACTCATGAAATCATGGATCAAGGCCAGAAGAACAAACATCAAGAACAAAGTCCGAATAAGATTTTTAAAATTTTGCTTACAACACGACATCACACCACAACATGCACAACACTTTTTGAATTATACGCCGTTTTTTTCATGTCGCAATTCGCACACGAAATTTAAACATTTAACTAAAACTTTGATTGTTAGACTACTTAAAATAGAACTCAACGACGCTCACAGAACTGTAAATCACTCACAAAAAGAGACTTTCCATCTCACAAGATTAATATCTCAACACATACCTACATACTTGTGTGACGACTTCTTTAACAAGCAAAGCAATGCATTAAATAGATTTTCGAAACTAGAACACGGGAAACTTGATGAAAAATTCGAATGGTTGATACGTAAACACAATCTTTCTAAAGAAAGAAATATCAAACCCATCCATTATGTTTACAGTAACAATAATAACAATACAATTTCGGTACACAACACAGATGCAATAAACTCTGCTCTTACTCCACTCCTGCCAGACCACACTCATAGAAATGTTACAAAATATGAAATCCATATTGATCCTTCGGATTTTTCTAGCATCACCACCAAATCTTCTCTTACCAACATTAAAGATAAGTGGTTCATTAACCTAACTCCTACTCAGATCCCAGAAGAGGTTCAATGTCTACTACAGTTAGGTGAGAATTTCGCTCTACCTTTTAATAACAAGAGTAAAACCATCATCGAATTTCTAAAATGCATTGAAGGCCACACGAGGAAACTAGACATAGACACTATATTAAACATTAGAAACCGCTCCATACCCATCATTAATAACCTTCTCTCTTTCTCTCCTAATAAACTCGCACACCATAACAAATTATCTCAACTTATAAAATCCACCAAACAATTCATTAACAATAACCCAAATATTATTTATACCAGAGCAGATAAAGGCAATAGTACAGTAGCCTTAGATAACAATACCTACAGACAAAAAATCACAGAAATGTTACAAGACACTAACACATATACGATAGTTACCAAAGATCCAACAAAATCACTCACTACAAAAGTTAGGGACACACTTGTGAGATGGAAAGATCGTAAATACATATCCAAATGGAGATACGAACAATTAAATTGTAGTGACGGGTTACTTCCGAGAGCCTATGGGGTACCAAAAATCCATAAAACAGGATGCCCGTTTAGAATAATAGTTTCCTCAATTGACGGTCCAACGTACGCATTAGCTTCTTTTCTCCATAAAATTATATCTGAGAGCATACCCAAACCTACCGGTTATGTGGAAAATAGCTTTGAATTAGTTAAACAATTGAATGGAACACATATCAACAGTGAATTTGTTCTCATTTCATTAGATGTAATATCTTTATTCACTAACATTCCTACTGACTTGGTGATACAGGGTGTCTCAGAGAGATGGTCACAGATATCCACTAATTGTAACATCCCAAGGGGAGAATTTTTACAAGCACTAGACTTAATTTTAAACTCAACATATTTTACTTTTGACAACATTATATACAAACAAAAATTTGGATCCCCCATGGGCTCACCGTTGTCCCCCACTGCCGCTGACATTGTAATGCAGGATTTAGAGAACAAGGCGTTGCGAATGCTTACGTTTAATTTACCTTTTTACCGGAGATATGTAGATCACATAGCTATGGCCGTACCTCCCGATGAAATTGACAGTGCTTAACTTATTTAATTCTATTCATCCAAGGTTACAATTCACTATAGAAATAGGAGGCGACCGGTTGAATTTCTTAGACGTAACCATCATGAAAAATAATAACTATTTGGAATTTGACTGGTTTCACAAACCTACGTTTTCAGGCCGCTATCTCAACTATATGTCACAACACCCTTGCTCCCAGAAAAGAGGCACAATAATGGGCATGGTAGATAGAGCATTCCTATTATCACACCCTAAATTCCACTCCAAAAATATCAAATTCATAATAGATATTCTCTTAATGAATGACTATCCACTATCATTTATTTTTAATACAATTAATACCAGAGTTAAGTCTCTTCTCAACAAATGTACACGTAGACAGGCGGATGATCCTACGCCTACTAATGATAATAACAAAAAGCGCTCGTGGTTCACTATACCATATGTTTCTAACATCTCAGAAAAATTCAAAAATGTCACCAAGGATTTGAATGTTAATCTCTCTTACTTTAGTCTGAATAAACTGCGTAACTATGTTAAAGTACAGAAGGACACTCTCCCAATCCAATCAAATAAGAACGTTGTATATAAAATCTCATGTAAAAATTGTGAGGCTTCATATGTCGGCCAAACTTTGAGACAGTTAAAAACGAGAATTTCCGAACATAAAAATACATCAAAGCAAACAGTAATAAACGAACACAGAAACAACTTCAACCATGAATTTGATTGGGAGAATGTGGAGATCTTAGATAAGGAGAGATTTTTATCAAAAAGACTAGTTTCCGAAATGGCCTACATCAAACTTGAAAAGAATAGCCTTAACTCTCAAACAGATACAGAATTTTTACATCATGCATATGTATCCATATTAAACAAATTGTAAACCTTGCCCATTAATTTTATATGTCGACAGTCATTTTATTTTTAATTTTATTTTAATTTTATTTATTTCAATTTTATTATTTTTATTTTTAATTCTATTTTCATTTTTACTTATATTTAATTACTTATACACCCCATATATAAATTTGTTTATCTCGTCTTATTGTTTTCACGCGTTTCGAGTGTCTCCATTTGTTTGGTAGGTTAGCCGATCTGACTTGCGACATACATCTTATTGTCATTTACCATGTGTGTGCTCTCTTGACAAGACCGTTATTTCGGAACCTCTTTATCGTGTGATGTTTCGGATAAAACGTTGTACCTGATTCTTTGATAATGGCTTTCTGTGTAATGTTCTCGTTCTCTTGACTACTTGGTGAGTTAATCATATTTATTTTTAAACAACAACATCATTAATTCAGTTGGGATTTACAGATTTTGATCTCGTAGTCATTTACAAACTAACATCGTTTCTGGATCTTCCAATCATGAAACTCACTAGAGTATAATGGAGAACTTGATCAAATATTAATTTATATCGCTGAAGATGGCTCAATCCTGAGCCGAAACGTACGGATTGAATGTACAATGAATCAATAAATCAGTAATCTGATATTTCAACGCATCAAGAACCGCGTCGACTCTCAGTGCCCTTTACTTGTTTGTTTATAAATTTTACAACCTTGATTTACATTTTTTTTGTGTGTTTGAGTGTTTTAGAGTAAATTCTGAAAGTGGTTTCCGTTGACTTCTTGACGGTATGCCAATCTTTGATAGAACGCAGAAATAGCTCTATGATTTGATTCAGCAGGTATCAAGGCTGCTATATCCCTTATTCGCTGCCTCAATTCTTGGATGTTTTGAGGTTTTGTTTTGTATACCTTATTCTTCAGATATCCCCAAAAGTAATAATCAAGAGGAGTTAGATCTGGTGACCTAGGTGGCCATCTTTCCCCACCCTCATTTAGGTTTTTTCTTCCTATCCACCTTTGCGGGAAAACTTCATTTAAAATTCGACGTGGCCCTGCATCAAAATGAGCCGGAGCTCGATCATGCTGAAACCATATTTGCTCAAAGTTATTTGGAAAAATATTTTGTATGGCTGGAATTATTTCATCTACAAGGACTACAAGTAATCTTTTGTCCCTATGAGCATTTAGGTTTTCCTCCAAAAAAATGGCTCTATCACATAAGCATCTATCATGCCGTACTATACATTTATTTTTTGTGGGTATTGTGTATGACTTTTCCGTACCCAATTCGGATTTTCATCTGACCAGAGACGAAAATTTTGATTATTAACCTCTCCCGTCAATGTAAAGGTTGTCTCGTCTGTGAAAGCAATTTGATAAGGAAAGTTGGGCGAGGCATCTATTAGTTCCATCATTCTTGAACAGAAGCGTATACGACGCTCATCATCTCCGTCTTGCAATTCTTGAACGTATTGCAGTTTGTAGGGATGTAATTTATTTTTTCTTAAAATACATGGGAGCAATGTCGTGAGCTTGAGCTGCTCTATTAACAGACGTATGGGGATTTTCAATAAAAAAATTTTCAATAAAAGTCTGCAGAACATCAAGTTGTTTGTCGTTATTAGTTGCAGACGATGGCTTGCCAGACCTAAAGCGACGTTTTACACTACCAGTTTCTGGAAAACGTACGGTTTTCAAAACAGTGGATTTACTAATTTGACGATTCGGATACGTGTTATTAAATAATCGAACGACATCAGCGAACAATCGTTCATTATCACCCCATCCGCGCATCATTAGGATAGTGATTCTTTCACGCTCCGATAATTCGTTAGCCATTTTTAACCAAACGTTTAATTTTTAATTTATTAATTTGCGAATTAAGAAGACAAATGTCCTCGGCAGAAGCAGAGAGCTCTCTAGGACGCTATCACCCTACCCACGTGATTATGCGCGAGAAAAGAACATTGAACATCTTGGCGCTTGCGTTTTATACCCTCTCGGAGTGTCGATCTAGTGGGAGAGGGTCAGCGCGAGGATGGGGGAGGGAGAGGGTGATTAGGCCATTGGAGGATCCCATTTGACTCTTCCTAAAAGGGTCCAATGGGAGTCTCCAATGACCCAATCGCCTTTTCCCTCTCCCTCCCCTCGCGCTGACTTTCTCCCACTCCCCCTTTCCCTATAGGATAGGAAGAAGGAACCAAAAGGAGAGAAGATAGGCCATCTCGGTCTAACTCCTCTTGATTATTACTTTTGGGTAATGCTAATGCCCCCCCCCCCCCTCCAGCGATACTAGAACTTTCAAGCTTTGTAACTTGAAACGTATTTAATAAAAAAATACTTTATTATAGTGTTTTGAAAAACTCTCGAGGTAAGCAATAAGAATATGCAATCAAAAACAGAAGTTTTCATTTAAAAATTTTAAAGTTATTTTTACCTGGCATTAAAAAAGTTATTTGTAGTCAAATTAACATTACTATTTAATGCGTTACTTGAAACTCGACAACTTTTGTCTGAAACTTTTTTTTCTAAAATGCGTAGTTTTCGAAATATTTAAGGGTTTCCATACTTTTGGTAAACCCTGTATATTGTTGCGCCCGTGCTGAGATGCCCATTACGTCGCGGCGATTACGGCGAATCGCGAAGCATCCCTTAGCGAACAGCTGTTATCGATCGTTATTGATTTACCAGAGATTCTCAATTGTTCTGGAGCCTCGGGCCGTCGCGTCCGCTCGAGACCGAGGCTTTACAATTGACAATCTCTGGTAAATCAATAACGATTGATAACAGCTGTTCGCTAAGGGGTTGTTCGCGATTTGCCGCGATGTAACGGGCGTCTGAGCATGGCGCAACAATATAATGCATATTATAATGTATACACATGCATATGTACGTATACGTAATTACAGCGCCTATATATATACAGGGTGTCCTATTTTAAACAGTCAAACCGAATATCTCAAAAACTGAGCTCAATAGACAAAAATGTTTCAGACAAAAGTTGCATGGTTTCGAGGTGGCCACATGATGAAAATATTGACTTGACCTAGAGTTACCTTTTCAAGGTAAGGTTGTAACCGGGCACGTAGGTCACGCGTGACACAAATCATTCGTTTAACTACCGAAATATTCTCAAAGTTCGCGTAGCACGGTCGCCACTCGATTTTGTCCTCTAAATCGAGAAAGGTAAGTATACTACTAACCGTATCTGTCGACTAATTCTCTCTTTTTTCTGTTTCAGGTGTTCCGGACTGCTGCTGGCCGCTCTGCGTCTCGTCTCACGGATGGACCTCCTTCGTAGAAGCCGCTTACTACCAACGATGCTCAGAACCACTGGATTGTCACGGATGAAGCACCCACAGGATCGTCGTCGCAGAATCTCAGGTAAGTATAACGTATGCTTATAGCGTAAGCAATGTGCATTTACTCGCACTTAATTTCCGCAGGAATGGTGATCACTCATGAATCTCCCGCATGGAAGGTGACTCAGGATGGGTCACAGGATATCGTCGAATGATGATACTTTCTGACACTCAGGATATCTTTTTGTATAACACTGTATTTATTCATTAAATTTCGAATAAATAGTCATTCAGTTCGATCGACAATGATTTACAGTCACTCTTGGTGTATCACCGTCGTCGTATATCACAGTTCGCGTGTCGCGTGTAAAATCGACTATTTTCCGAATATGCGCGTATCTCGTTCCGCAACACGGGTATCACCGGTCGTAGCGAGAATATAATATATCCTCCCGTATGATTGTCCTTTGTTTCGTACACGGATGTGAAATTTCGCGTTATTCACATGTGTCGCACGCACTAACACCGATACGTGATATTTCCGGATATCGCTCCGTACGCGGGTCTCGTCGGTTGTTACGAGAATCTCGGATATGTGTCAAAATGAGTTACCGCGCTGAGCTCTCCCGACAGACTGACCACTGTTACGCATAAATCGCGCACATACGTTGAGTATCGCGGAACTCAATAAATTCGCGAACTCGCGGATATCGCTCCGTACGCGGGTCTCGTCGGTTGTTACGAGAATCTCGGCTATGTGTCAAAATGAGTTATCGCTCTGAGCTCTCCCGACAGACTGACCTCGGTCGATCGCTCGCCGCGTCGCACGTTCCAACTCCTGGGCGCTAGTCCCCACTCTAGGTGCTCGTCACATCGGACCATCGGTGATCACGTGATCGCCGCATGACGGTAACTGCGTATGGAACAAACAACTGACAAACAGAGAGGAATGTTGTTTTGTTTCCCGGTTATTTCGCGCTCGCTAGAGACCATTCGCAAATACATCTCGATAATATTACATATATTTCACAATTTCACGGATCTCTTCGAGATACAAAATTATGGATGTTTCTTAGGATCTACGCCATGGATATCGCTCGCATACAACTCTCATGCTCGATACTGCCTTTTATGCACGCTCATACGTCATAATTTTAACGATTACGCGTGTGCGATGATCTCGGCGCACAATCATCCAATTAACGCGGAATCGCGCTAATATCACTAATTAACATCTCGTGAAGCGAGCTATGATGATTTAATCGCTGTTCGAGATCCGTGTGCGAGGTTTTCGCCGCACACTCGACGGATTGACGCGGGATCGCGATATTGGTGTCGATTACAACCTCGGAAATGCATCGGTATGGGTCTTGTCCCTGTAGATGATGTGTGCGTCGATCTCGACGCGCAGAGTTCGCAGGTCGACGGGACCTGGTGCGCTGCATTCCCGGGGGCTCTGTGAAGCGATCGCACGCGGTTGTCCCTGAGGAAGGTGTCCGTGCTGGGTGTTTCCGGCACCCAGGTCGGATCGGGCTGAAACTCAATATTTGGCCTATTTCGGACCTCGGTAGACCATTTCCGGTGGTCCCGTGGCTGTACGGGGTGTGTGCTACTATCTCGCGGCACAGTGATAAAAAATCTAATCGAACGTCATGGATGCCTTAGTTGACATCCAGGAAACCCATTCGTAACATTGGTTTACCCGTATCATGTCTGCGCTAGGATTTTCCCGCACACACCTCGGACTCGGTCGAAATGTCGTTTATCACGCTTATCGGTACACGCGCAACGCGTAGGTATCGCCCTCAGCGGGAGTTGAGACTTGTGCGGGGATTTAGCCGCACACTTGTCGGACAACATCGAGGACACGTGAGGCGTGTTCCTCGTGACTCATAATGTCACCTTGGATAGTCACCTCCCGTAGATGACGCGTGTGCTCGACTCCTGGTGCACACTCGGTCGTCGCGGACGAAAATTATTTATTCGCGCGTCAAAAACGCTAACCAGTCGCGACATATCGAAATTCCACGCGAAAATGCTGTGGGACGCGATTTCGGTGCACAATGTACTATCAACCGTACAACACGCTCAAGTGCGCGTAGCTGCTTACACCGACGCGCGATAACGCTGAATCACGGGGTAGTTCCCGTTTATCTCAAAAAATAGCGAGTCGGTAGGAAGACTCTATTATCGATGTTTCACACAAGTCGACTTGCTGTAATGTAACGCAAAATCATTTATCGCATCGATACGGTGGAAAGGAAAATATCTTTATTAAATCAGTTTATCGCCACCGTGGGCCTTTGGCACATAAACAAATTAAATCATAAATTAAATGAACGAAACTATTTATGGTTTATTCGCTCTAGGCGACCATCCGTCACTCAGAGGCATCTCTGTCGTGCATACATATATATCTGTATATATCAAAGTAACTTATCTCTAGGCAGACTATATTTTAACCTTATAATTAAAGCATCTTATATACTACGCTTAAGTGCCGCAAAACGAAAAGAAAAGAATCGGAGAAAATAAACGGCTAATCAAAATTAAACCCGGCGCGAAGGCCAAAACAAAATTAAACTGAAACGATAATGCGTTCGCGCCGCTTTCCGGCTGTCCTCTACCGGCTCTACTCCTGTGGCCGGTGCTCGAGCTGCGTATTCAGCAGCGTCTCCACCGCCACAGTGCACTCCCGGATCGTGGAAGATGCTGCGCTGGACGGGGTGGCCGCTTGTGAGCTGGAACGGCTGTGCTTCCCCGGTTGCGCCGTTGACGATGCAGCCTCCGGCTGCAAAATCAAGATCACCGTAATTTTTTAATTGTAACCCCCTATTTTTATGCCATATTCTTATAGCTGACTTCAAGACCTTTCCAAAACACTGTAATAAAGTATTTTTTTGTAAGGTACTTTCCGAGTTATAAGACTCAAAACTTAACAAGTGATGGTTAGTCAATCCACTATCTTAAAGCAATTTGGTTTGAGACAAGGAAAGGACGATGACCTTGGTTGACTTCGACATACTGTTCTCAAGCTCAGGTCGAGATCACTTTTAATTTCTTAAATATTTTTTATTCTATTTCTACTTTTAGCGCTACCTAGGAACAACGACGTGCACGTAGTAGTTTTCTGTTCTCTTTGGGGTGCTTGATTAGCGTGAGTCCCCTTGCCTCTCACGTGTGTGTGTGTGTGTGTGTGTGTGTGTGTGTGTGTGTGTGTGTGTGTGTGTGTGCGCGTGTGTGTGTGTGTAATGCCTAACCATTGATTAAATGTTCAAAAACATTTCCTTGTCTTCTCGCGCATAAGCGAATTCGGTTTTTAAAAGCATCTACAGTTTAAAGCAAGACTTCGCGGGGAATATTCCTGCAGACTCTACGTATTCGGTTTTTCATATTATTTCTCGTGGTAGGTTGTCGAGCATAAACAGTATTTTTAATAAATCCCCATAAATAGAAATCAATGGATGATAAATCCGGTGATTGAGGCGGCCAAGATATCGGTCCCTCACGACCTATCCATCTATTAGGAAATATCTGATCTAAGTACGCACGCACGTTTCGTTCGTAATGCGGTGGGGCGCCATCCTGCTGATACCACATTCGTTGCCTAGTATGTAAATCAACGTGTTGTAATAAAGTAGGTAATTTATTCTGCAAAAATCGAAGATATCTTCTACCGTTTAATGTTGAGCGAAAAAAGAAAGGCCCTATAAGATAGCCATTCACTATTCCACACCAGACATTCAGACTCCATTGATGTTGGAAATCTATCTGTCTATACCAATGAGGATTTTCAGGCGCCCAGTAATGACAATTGTGACGATTTAATTGCCCTGTATTGTGAAAAGTAGCCTCGTCACTAAATAATACAAAATTAAAAAAATCTGGATCTATCCTCAATCTCTGCTGTGCCCAACGACAAAAATGTAATCTTCGTTGCATGTCGAG
This sequence comes from Leptothorax acervorum, assembly GCA_035220615.1. NCBI lineage: Eukaryota > Metazoa > Arthropoda > Insecta > Hymenoptera > Formicidae > Leptothorax > Leptothorax acervorum. The sequence goes on from JASTWQ010000797.1 coordinate 57,398, forward strand.
TTCGGTAACTGCCTGTGTGAGAGTTATGTGGTAGGGATGAAAACGATATTTTTTCAAAATCCTACTTGCTGTAATACGTGGAATACCTAGAGTTCTTTCAATTTTCCTTAAACTTATATGAGGGTTAATGGCGACTATTCCTAGAACATTGAGAACCCGAGGATCATCGTTATGAGCTGGAACTCTTCGTGGTCTTATTCTTCTGACAACACGCCTACGCATTCTCATTTCCATTGAACGTATTACCGAATGCGATGGATGATGGTTTCGTTCAGGAAATCTTTCCCGGTATAAGCGAGAAGCTATCCAATAACGCCCGCGACATTCTCCAAGAATAAGAAGAATGTCCACAATTTCATTTGATGAATAAGTTGGCATTTTAGTTTAATTCTATTAAATACTGTGTTTACAAACATTAAATATTAATTGCTAATCTGTTCGTCCATCTATTTTTTGTTTATAACGTTCATGACTCACGCTAATCAAGCACCCCAATCGTGAGAGGCAAGGGGGCTCACGTTAATCAAGCACCCCAATCGTGAGAGGCAAGGGGACTCACGCTAATCAAGCACCCCAATCGTGAGAGGCAAGGGGACTCACGCTAATCAAGCACCCCAATCGTGAGAGGCAAGGGGACTCACGCTAATCAAGCACCGTAATCGTGAGAGGCAAGGGGACTCACGCTAATCAAGCACCCCAATCGTGAGAGGCAAGGGGACTCACGCTAATCAAGCACCCCAATCGTGAGAGGCAAGGGGACTCACGCTAATCAAGCACCCCAATCGTGAGAGGCAAGGGGACTCACGCTAATCAAGCACCCCAATCGTGAGAGGCAAGGGGACTCACGCTAATCAAGCACTCCAACCGTGAGAGGCAAGGAGATTCACGCTAATCAAGCACCCCAATCGTGATAGGCAAGGGAACTCACGCTAATCAAGCATCCCAATCGTGAGAGGCAAGGGGACTTACGCTAATCAAGCACCCCAATCGTGAGAGGCAAGGGGACTCACGTTAATCAAGCACGCCAATCGTGAGAAGCAAGGGGACTCACGCTAATCAAGCACCCAAATCGTGAGAGGCAAGGGGACTCACGCTAATCAAGCACCCCAAAGGGAACAGAAAACTACTACGTCCACGTCGTTGTTCCTGGGTAGCGCTAAAAGTAGAAATAGAATATAAAATATTTAAGAAATTAAAAGTGATCTCGACCTGAGCTTGAAAACAGTATGTCGAAGTCAACCAATGTCATCGTCCTTTCCTTGTCTCAAACCAAATTGCTTTAAGATAGTGGATTGACTAACCATCACTTGTTAAGTTTTGAGTCTTATAACTCGCAAAGTACCTTACAAAAAAATACTTTATTATAGTGTTTTGGAAAGGTCTTGAAGTCAGCTATAAGAATATGGCATAAAAAATAGGGAATTACAATTAAAAAATTACGGTGATCTTGACCTTACCTTGAAAAGGTAACTCTAGGTCAAGTAAATATTTTCATCATGTGGCCACCTCGAAACCATGCAACTTTTGTCTGAAACATTTTTGTCTATTAAGCTCAGTTTTTGAGATATTCGGTTCGACTGTTTAAAATGGAACACCCTGTATATATATATATATAATATACATCGTAAATAAAAATAGAGGTAAACATTAAAAAAAAAATCTTTAGTGACACTCGTAAAATGTATTCATAATTATACATTATCAAATTTGGAAAAAAAAATAAAGATCCACCAGGCTCAGTGGCAAGTTTTATTAGTCGCTGTCACCATCCTTTCATACACGGGTAGCGGCGCCGTCGCGCTATCACCGTTTTTTCAGGTCCCAGTTTGCGACGGAATCGCAACCGGCACGTGGAAAAACGCCGATAGCGACGGCGCCGATATCCGTGCGTGAGACGACGGCGACAACGACGGAATCGCAACCGGCGCGTGAAAGGGCGACAGCGACGGAATCGCAATCGGCGCGTGAAAGAAGGGCGACAGCGACGGCGTCGCAACCCGTGTATGAAAGAATGGCGACAGCGACGGAACCACTAATCGTGTATGAAAAGACGGCGGCACCGACGGCGCCGGTACTCGTGTATGAAAGGATGGTGACAGGGACGCAATCGCAACCGGCACGTGAAAAACGCCGATAACGACGGAACCGCTACCCATGTATGAAAGGACGGTGATAGCGATGGCAACGACTGCTCCGCAAGGATATGTGCCGGCAACGAGTGCTCCGCAAGAATATGTGCCAGCAACGATTGCTCCGCAAGGATATGTGCCGCTACCGGTGTATGAAAGGCCGGCACGGCAGGGCAGTGCGGTGAGGGGACGGCGAGGCGGGATGAAAGTAAGTAATACACATACATTATTGAAAATTGTGAATAAAATAATAGAGCAGCTAATAAACCAAAGTTTACGCTCTATTATATATTACACGGAAAAAAGATAAAGTTACTTCAATTATAGTCGACGTCACGGGCTGCCACAAACATAAACAGTTCAGTTGTACATTATTTGATCCAAATATTTGGATTTTGGATTATTAAAACAACAATTCAAGTATTTGAATCAAATAATATCCAATTGAATTAACTGTTTGTTTGTGGCAGTCCGTGACGCCGACTGTAATTGAAGCAACTTCATTGTTTGTCCGTGTACAAACAAAGAACAATGAAACAAACGTCATGACGTGAAATGAAGTCATTTTCAGTGCGCGATAAAAATGTAATTACAAAACAAAAGTCGTAACATATAGTTGTAATTCTAAAAACGGTAATAAAATTTTCATATTTTACCTGTAATATTATGTGCAAAAAATAAAATGTTTGGTTAGAATCTTCTTTGGAATCTTTTGATATCACTCCACATAATATTACAAGAGGAGGAATATTTCGAAGTATAAAATTTTTATTTGCATTTGTATACTTATGACTGGAAATATAACGAATTTTTATAACTACCATTTTCATAATCGCGCACTGACGTTATTTCTGGTCGAAACGTTTGTCTCATCATTATTTACCTTTATTGAGTGTATAATATATATTTAATGGTGTACAGCTTAGTTCATTGTCTTGTATCTCCTTTATTTTTAATGTTTTAAACATTGAAGTATTACTACAAATATATTATTTTAATTTTGCAGGAAATGAAGCAGGTGTTCCACCGTTTGATACAAAAGGAGAGGCAGAAGAAGAAGCGGAAGGAAAAACAGTACGCCGGTGGTATGTATGCACAAACATACGTACCATCGGCGTACAGGACGCCGGCTGCATCGCATGCACCACCCGCACCGCCCGCACTGCCTGCATTGTCTGCGCTGCAGGTACATGTGCCGCAGGGATACGTGCCCGCGCCGCCTCCTCCGCAAGGATATGTGGCGGTAACGACGGCTGTGCGGCGTGCATCTGAGTGCATCTCCACGTGCGCCTCGAACTCAGAGCGAATTCCGAGCTCTGTCGCCCGCGAACGAGTCTACGTCGCGGTGCTTCGTCTCATTACCGTCTTTCGTGTACCGTTGTCGTATCCGTAATACAAAGACCAGAGTGCGTGCATTTAACCGCATCGTTCTAAGTGCAATTTGTGATACCGCTCGCCTCTACCGCCAACATTGACATTAAACTATATATTTAATCGCAATAATTTGGAGCCGTTATTTCAAAGTCCTTCCGCCTTAGTGTGCGAACCTTCGTCAAGGTTGTATCAGCAACCATCAACAACAAACATTCTGGTCCTTCGAGCCGGATCGCTGCCAAGGAGAAAAAACTGTTTGTGACTTTAACGTTCCGATTATTGAGATATTATTATCGCCATGTCGACCGTTGAGAAGCTTCTTGCCACACAAAAGCAACTCATAAATTCTATCTCTCGAGTGCTGCCTAATTATAAGAAGCTCGGTCAAGCCAAGATGACAACAGCCGTCACCCGACAACGTCTCACGACATTGAAGGAGATGTTCGCCAAGTGCCAAGAGCTGGATGGCGAAATAGAGCTTCTTGCCGACGACAAATTGAGAGCTACCGATGTTTACTTCACCGAGAATCGTATCATCGCCTGTGAGGACGCTTACTACGAGGCTGCGGACTTCATGGCTGAGGTACTTGAAGCCCACGAGACTGATCCTCCCAATGCAACTTCACGTAACGTAAGTGGCGTTTCTAATTCATACCGTGCAACATCGCATCTACCGAGGATCAACCTACCTACATTTGACGGGAGCTTCGACAAATGGGAGAATTTCCGCGATCGTTTTAAGTCAATGGTTTATAACGAACCGAGTTTATCTAATGTTGAGCGTATGCATTATTTATGCTCGTGTGTAAAAGGGGATGCAAGTACCGCGCTCGAATCTCTCGCGATTACCAATAATAATTTCGAACTCGCGTGGAATATCCTCGTCTCTCGTTACGACAATAAACGTCGCCTCATTACGATTCATTTACAAAGCCTATTAAATCTTCCGTCACTCACCGCAGAAACCTCCAAAGATCTTCGGAACCTCCGCGATCAAACTAACGCGTCCATTCAAGCTCTCAAAAATCTCGGTCGAGCTGTCGAACATTGGGATGATTTGCTAGTTTTTCTTGTTGCTCAAAAACTTGATAAGTCGTCGCGAAAAGCTTGGGAACTCAAGCTAGGGGACACCATGAATTACCCCCGTTATCGTGAATTAGATCAATTTCTCGAGTCGCGCATTCGCGCCTTAGAAGCGATCTTGCCATCGACAAAAGAAAAATCTGTGGAACCCGCGAAGAAAAAATCACTTGCGTCGCACTCTGTTTCCGCAGTTCCGTTCGCACGTGCTCTATGCAAAGAGAATCATTTGCTCTATCAGTGCCCCGCGTTTTTAAAGCAAACTCCATCCCAACGTTCCGACTTTATTAAAAAAAATAAACGCTGTCTGAATTGTTTCAGTACCAAACATAATGTGAGAGAATGTACAAGTTCTCACGCGTGCCGACAATGTCAAAAGCGACATCATTCGTTGTTACATTTTGATCACATAGTCAAGCCGATCGAGACTAACTCAGTTTCTGTCTCAATTCCCGCCAGTACCGAAAACAAAACCAATGAGATCGCAACGCATCTGGTCTCAAAAACCGTAGCGCCAAACTCTAAAGTTTTGCTCGCCACCGCACGCGTTCGCGTACACTCTAACTCCGGTCGCTTCGTCACTGTCCGCGCATTACTCGATCAAGGATCTGGGTCAACGTTGATGACTGGATCGCTTGCACAGTGCCTTCGATTACCGAAAATTAAACGAGCAGTTTTCATTACGGGTATCGGTGAAACCCAATCAGTTGTGCGACACGCTGCTCAAATCACGATTACCCCTGCGTCTCGCGACGGACCTGCTTACTCGACTACCGCGCTAATCCTTCCGTCGTTAACAAAATATATTCCGAGTCGAATCGAAACGATGTGTCAATGGAAGCACATCGCCGGGCTCAACCTTGCCGATAGTGAACCCATGAGTCCCGATCCGATTGACGTCATCATAGGCCGACTTATTCGGCATGCTCGTGCTTGACGGTGTTCGAAAGGGTTCCGTAAACGAACCAACCGCGCAAAATACTACCCTCGGTTGGATCATCTCCGGTCCAATCGCACCACCTCCTACCTCACCATCATCCGTATCCGTTTACCACGGTGATATTTACGAGGTTCTTGATTTCGACATCCGTCGATTTTGGGAAGTCGAGGAGATACCTCAGAAGGCACATCTCAGCCCTGAGGAACGCCAATGTGAGGAGCACTTCATAGCCACTCACTCCCGTACTCCGCAAGGATGTTATGTGGTTAGATTACCGTTTAAAACCGGACCGCCTATACCGTTAGGTGAGTCCCGCTCTATTGCCTTATCGAGGTTCCATCAATTGGAACGCCGACTCCAGCGAGATCCCAATCTAGCCTCAGCCTACCGCGAATTTCTCGCTGAATATGAGCAACTCGGTCACATGATCGAAGTCTCACCCAATGAAGCTACCGCGCCACCACAATCGTATTACATCCCGCATCATGCCGTCTTACGAGAAGACAGTGCGACCTCTCGTTTGCGCGTAGTATTCAACGCTTCCCCAACCACTAATGGCATGTCGCTAAACAGCCACATGTTAATAGGACGAAAACTTCAAAAGGATCTGCCTACCGTCATCATTCTGTTACGTCAGCCCCGGTATATTTATATCGCTGACATCGTAAAAATGTATCGCCAGATCTTGGTCGATGCACGCGACATCACCTACCAGCGCATCTTGTGGCGACCGTCGCCAAACGAGCCTGTGAAGGAATATATCCTCTTGACAGTTACCTACGGCAGTGCTGCCGCTCCATACCTCGCTCTCCGCGTTTTAGAGCAACTAGCCACTGATCACGGAGCCGAGTTTCCGTTAGCGATGCTCGTCTTGCTCCGTCAAACCTATGTTGACGATGCTGCGTTCGGTGCCGATGATCCCGTTCTCGCTCGTCAAACCCGTGACCAATTAATCGCGCTCCTTGATAAGGGCGGCTTCCGCCTTCGGAAATGGGCAAGCAATTCATCAGACCTTCTGTCCGACATCGATCCTTCCGATCATGGATTAGCAACTCACAAAGTCCTTCAAGACGACGAGCAAATCAAAGTCTTAGGAATCATTTGGAATCCGTCGCTCGACGTTTTCCAATTTCGTGTTTCCATACCTTCATCTCCGACCAGGACAAAACGAACGGTCCTTTCAACTATCGCGAAATTCTTTGACCCTCTAGGATGGGCCACACCCGTTATTATAACCGCGAAAATATTTATGCAAACCTTGTGGTTGCTTAAATGCACATGGGATGAGGAACTTCCCAGCCAACAGCTAAATGACTGGACAGAATACCAAGACAAACTTCCAAGCCTTAATGCGATCAAGATACCGCGGTGGACCGAACATGGACCTCATACCATTCATTGTTCCCTTCATGGCTTTTGCGATAGCCGGTACGGTCCTCGCGTGTAATGCAGGGAACCGATATCACGAAAAGGTGTAGGCGCGTTATCTCACAATGCACGTAGCAATTGCCAAAATTCGAACCGTCTCTATACACGTTGGAATGTCGACTCAGGCGATCATCGTCTTCTACCGACCCGAGCGTTGTTTACGCCGACGGATCGGGCCGGCTCGGCCTTGCTCGTCACGCGGAACGCTGAGCGTACGGCACGCGGGCGCAAGCGGAGCGCGCGCGAGATCGGGTTGAAAATTAAAGATTAAAACATATTAAATTGAACGCTTATTCCTAAACAAGCTTGTTTGTTTAATTCTTTTCTCGGACGACGACACACAATTATATCTCCTTTATTCAAATTACTATCTGTATTATATTTCCTCTTCGTCTAAGTATTGTAATAATTTTTTTTCGTTCTAAATTACCTGAAATAAGTACAAAGTACATAAGTAAGACTAAATAATAAAAACTTGTAAACTATATTTTACATATACTGAACTTTTAGGTAATAAACAAAACTTTTTGACGTCTTCTATACATGACTATTATGCCTTATTTATGTTGTATCATACTATAAGAATGACCCATTTTAAATGCCCACCTCAAATATTTTTTTCTGCATCTTTTACGAAAAAATGTTTCAAACAAGTTATATGGTTTCTAGGGGGACATAAGATGGTGGCAATTATCTAACTTTGGATAGTTGTTTGAAGGTCACATGAACGTCACTTTCAATTTCTTAAATAAAACTTTCTATTTTTTATTAGATATTCTTGTAGCCCTTGTCAAGACGTTTTCAAAACACTATAATAAAATTCTATCGTTAAGAATTTCCTGAGACATTTCATATTTTGTATTAAAAATATCATAAAATTTGAAATATCTCAGAAAATTCTTCATGCTTTATTATAGTGTTTTGAAAACGTCTCGACAAGGGCTACAAGAATATGCAATAAAAAATGGTGGATTCTATTTAAGAAAACATCAATCACATTAACCAAGGCCAGGGACCCTATTCTTGAATTCATGATATAATTATCGCATGCGGAAAATATCGCACGGTCAACCGTATTGCATGCGACTTCAGTCGTATTCTCAGCTGTCATGCGATAAATATCGTGTGCGATAAAAGCTGTGTTTAATTATAAACATGCTCAAAGATTACGGGAAAAAATAACAGCAGAATTACATGAAATACCTGGTGCACAAAAAAAGTGGAAACAATGGCGAAAGGTATGTATTATATTGACAGACAGCCAAACTTCTTTGTAAAGAGGAAAAATTATATACTTAAGGTAATCTGATTGTCTACTTTCTGTATCATAGACATGGCAAAACATGCGAAGTTCCACTAAAGCCAAACATGCTTCAATCAAGAACCATGCGAAAGGAACTGGTGGAGGGCCTGCGTCAAGTCAGGTTTTAACCGAAACAGATCAAAATGTTCTGGCACTTATGGGTTTAACAGTTGTGGAAGGACATATGACAGTGCAAGAATTTAACGTGAAATTTTTAAGTAATCTTTGTTGTATTGTATTATAATATCTGAAACGTATTAAGAAATCATAATATTAAAACAGAAAATATGCGTGTACATACATTGATATTTTTTTGCAGGAGTAGATTACAGGAGTAGATAATTCAATTATATTTGAAATCGATGATAGACGATGGGGAAAATTTTCCCATAAAAGACAAAAGTCAAGAGATAACGCAGTATTCTGAGCCACAACAATCACTGTCTTCTCAAAATTATCATTGCAGCAAATTCGAAGAAAATAACTCACCAAAAGAAAGCTTAAACAACAATAATGACAATTACAATGATAACAATAACAAATCTTTAACAAAAAATTTAACTGCACTAGAAACACCAATCAATGTAGTCAACAACGCATCACACATTCCTGTAACGTCAATTTCAAAATCGATTACCACAAAAAAAACAACTGCACTAGAAACACCAATCAATGTAGTCAACAACGCGTCACACATTCCTGTAACGTCAATTTCAAAATCGATTACCATAAAAGGAGGTGTTAAAAGATCTGCTGCTTCACAAAGATATAACAAATCAGTAGAACAAACTGAAAAGTTGGCGAACATTTCGCAGATAGATAGCACGATACAAAATTCGTATTACAAAAAAAAATTAAAACTTTATAAGAAGGAGTTAGCTCTGAAAGAAAGAGACGTCATTGCCAAAGAAAATATATGCACATTACTGAAGCAATTTGAGAAAAAAGCAAATAATAACTAAGATAAGATAAGATTTAGGCTGTGAAAATGGACATTAGTGTGTTCATAAGTAAACAAATGTTCCTATAAGCTCTGTTGCGTATAAAAATTTGTACGTATGTTAAAAAACTTAAAGATAAGAGATTAGTTATTTTATGTTCAGTTCTTTGTTGCCCGATGACTTTAATTATGAACTGATTATAATTATTAATGTGATTATTATTTTATAACGTTTTCTTTTAAGTATTTTTATTTATTTTTCAGTATGTGTATTTGTCGTATTTTTTTTCTATTATAAAGAGAACATTACCAAAGAAATAAAGCAAATGCTTACAATAAAATTATTATTATTTACTGCCAAAAGTTGTTACAATAATAAAATACGAATATGTATATGTATACATATGTACAAAAAGTACAAAATATTGTCAAAAAAAGCACTGTCGTATTAGATTATTGCGAATTCTTCGTCCAGCTATTAGTTCATGATTTCTATTTAACATTACTATCCCCGGTTCATTTACATCCTCCATACCATCTATACCACAGTCCAATACTTCATCTTCTGCTTCAGGTAAGGGCATGTTGTCATGAATGCACATATTATGCAACACTGTACAAGCATTGATAATTTTCGAGCACACATCTGGCTGGTAATGTAAAACCCTATGTTTCAACAGGCAACGAAATCTCATCTTCAAGACACCATTGCAACGTTCAATAAGTGATCTAGTGCTCATTTGCAGATCATTGTATCTTCTAGTTGCAATATTAGGATCGTTGCCTATTATTGGAGTCATCCATCCAAGGTCTAAGCGCATAACCAGAGTCACCTGTAAGTAAAGCAATATAATGTTATACATTTAAACTGAAAACAATATTTAATGATTACTTTGATGATTACATATTACCTAGTAAGAAACACCTGTGTCCACGGTTGTAAATATCTTGCATTATAGGAAGAACATTACTATTATTCCTGATATACGAATCGTGAGTGCTTCCAGGATATCGGGCATTAACATTCATTACCCTAAGATCAGTATCACATATCTGCAAATAAAGCTGTACTTGTATGATTTGTGTAATAATATAATTGAATTTTGTGTTAATGCACAATCTCACCAATTGTACGTTAATAGAACAATATCCTTTTCTATTCACATATATATGTTCAGGATAATTTTCGTCTTCTTTAGGAGGTGGAAAAATTGCTACACGAGTGCAGTATATACAACCAATCGCTCCCGGAAAGTGATGATTTATCCAAAATCTATGTATATACAGGGTGTTTTAAAATTAAGTGCATTAAATTTGTGTAATGAAAGAAGGAATCAATACAAGCATTTTAAGTATAGGAACCATGGGTCGGCGACGCTTCGTTACGGCGTTATGGGCGTTTAAACTAAATCATCATAACGTCTGCAATGCAATTATTTTATTCTGTTAATTTGACATGTTTACAGTAAATGTTCAAAGTTACGACCGCCAATGTTACGGCAAAAGTCATAGCAACGGAGCAATGACTGCCGCGTTCTTTGGAATATTTCAGGCATGTGTCGGATGGTTTCAGATGCCTCAACGATGCGAGCGACCAGATCCTCCTCAGATTCGACTTGTTCAGAATAGATCATACTTTTCATTGCACCCCAGGAGAAGAAATTGAGAGGCGTTAAATCTGGTGATTTTGCAGGCCACGTAACAGGTTCACCTCGCCCAACCATCTGTCGCCGAAAGTATCTGTTAGGTGATTGCGTACTTCAGCCGTAAAGTGCGGTGGAGCACCGTCGTGCTGAAACCACATGACCCTTCTAATTGCGAGCGGTACGTCTTCCATAAGTTCCGGCAGGACTTGCTGCAGGAATACCAGAATTGCGCCCATTAAGCCTGAAAGGCATAAGGTAGGGCCCGATTAAGAAATCATTAAGTATTCCCGCCCACACATTCACCGTAAAACGTTCTTGGTGACCACGAATTAAAGTGGCATGTGGATTATCTTCAGCCCACACATGACTGTTGTGAGTGTTAACGATGGCTTCACGCGTGAAGCTTGCTTCGTCGGTAAACAAAACACGAGCTGGAAATTCAGATTGGAGAGCTCTTTATTGCAGAATCCAATTAACAAAGGCAACACGAGCCGGAAAATCATCGGGGCGAAGAGCTTGCACCTTTTGCCGATGAAACGGATGAAGCAAATTGTCATGGACAATATTCCAAACGAGACTGTTATTAACATGGAGCTCGCGTGCAACAATTCTAGTACATGTTGATGGATTATCTTCAAATCGCTCTAATACCTCTTCCTCAAACTGTGGAGTACGTGTTGACCTATTCTTCCCTGCGTTGTACATCCTCGATTGCAATAATCCCGTTTCCCTCAGACGTTGATCAACGTTAACAAAAATCCTCCGGTTCGGCAGTCTTCTGTTCGGGTATCTTTCTTGATACATCCTCTGAGCGAGCGCACAGTTGCCTCCAGCAGCGCCGAAAGTTAAGTGTATGTCTGCGAGTTTCTCCCAAGTGTATCCATTGTGGCGGTTCATGATTATTTCAAAGAAAATAAAGCTTCTCGTTTATCACCAGCTACTCGTTTCTCACTGTGAGTAGCACAGCTCGACTGACAACGTGATCACTACAGCTTGACTGAGAAAACACGAGGAAAGTGAAAGAAAGAACTTGCAAGCACCTTGAGAAGTAAACAAGCGAGAGGCAAACAAACTACAACGCGGGCGTAGTACTTGTGACGATTTAGTTTATACGCTTATAACGTCGTAACGAAGCGTCGCCGACCCATGGTTCCTATACTTAAAATGCTTGTATTGATTCCTTCGTTCATTACACAAATTTAATGCACTTAATTTTAAAACACCCTGTATATATATACAGGGTGATTCAGAATAAGTATATTGTCCCGAAAATCTCACATTCTTGACGCGATTCTAAGACGATTTTTCCTCTACAAAAAATTTCCCCGAAGCTTAGGTTTTGAGTTAGCATTTTTTTAAATTTTTAAAATTTAAAAATTTTTTTAATTTTTTAAAAATGAAACCAGTAAAATTCATAAGCAGTATACCCGGAACTACGAGTTATTAAAGTAAATAATTACCTTATCACATGTACAGAAGGTAGGCCTAGGCAAAGGCGGCGCGACTCACTGAAATTTACTGTCGCGAGCGCTTATGTGAGGCCAAGTGAGGCACCTGCTGCGATCAGCTGATTGTTGCACACTACTTTCTTATTTACTCAATCACTCGTTACTTACTCACTCACGTTTCACTTTGTTCATCTCGAAGGAAGAACCGTAACACACGCGGCAGCGCAACACACAACAAACGCGTTATCACGCCATGTGTCAAGAGACACGGTAACGGCCGATAGTGTCTCGCGCTAAGTACACGCGGAGAGAGACCACCCCGTAACTTTTTTACGCGACGTGACGAGTTGCGATTTACTTGGCAAGCAGTCGACCGATTTTTGGTTATGTTATTGTTGTGTTGCACTCGGTGACCTCGGTGTGCACTCGTCCTGCGTGCGGAGAGCTGGAGGGAGTACACCGGAGTGCACACCGAGGTCACCGAGTGCAACACAACAATAACATAACCAAAATCGGTCGACTGCTTGCCAAGTAAATCGCAACTTGTCACGTCGCGTAAAAGAGTTACGGGGTGGTCTCGCTCCGCGTGTACTTGGCGCGAGACACTATCGGCCGTTACCGTCTCTTGATACATGGCGTGATAACGCGTTTGTTGTGAGGCGCTGCAGCGTGTGTTACGGTTCCTCCTTTGAGATGAACGAAGTGAAACGTGAGTGAGTAAGTGACGAGTGATTGAGTAAATGAGAGAAAAAAAAGAAGTGTGCAACAATCAGCTGATCGCAGCAAGTGCCTCACTTGGCCTCACATAAGCGCTCGCGACAGCGAATGTCAGTGAGTCGCGCCGCCCTTGCCTAGGCCTACCTCCTGTACATGTGATAAGGTAATTATTTACTTTAATAACTCGTAGTTCCGGATGTACTGCTTATAAATTTTACTGGTTTTATTTTTAAAAAATTAAAAAAATTTTTAAATTTGAAAAATTTAAAAAAATAGTAACTCAAAACCTAAGCTTCGGGGAAATTTTTTGTAGAGGAAAAATCGACTTAGAATTGCGTCAAGAATGTGAGATTTTCGGGACAATATACTTATTCTGAATCACCCTGTATATACATATATATACA
>JASTWQ010000798.1:0-70669 GCA_035220615.1 Leptothorax acervorum
TACTTGTGAAATGGAAACGAACGCGTCACTTAACTTCCTTGACACGACAGTTATCCGAACTGGTAATACTTTGATAACTAATTGGTACCGAGAAACCCACATTTTCTGGACGTTATATAAATTATCATTCTAACCATCCTTTAAAATATAAAATAAAACCATTACAAACTTAGTAAATCGCGCTATTTACTCTCAGATGAAAGATTCTGTTATATATTCCCACTTAGGAGTATAATCAGTATAGATCGGAGTACACTAATCTTACAATAGATACGTCTAGGACGGAATCCTCGGAAGGAGAGGCACGAGGCTGAAGGAGGTCGGCTCTCGCGGTCGCAAGCCCGTTTGCCGGGTTCCCCTTCTACCCGCGTGTGCGTGCGCGATAGCGTTACACGCATATGTGATCCGCTCGGCGTTACTCTCTCTCTGATCCATCACGCACGCCACAACATCCCTCTCTCACTTATAAAAAGGGATGCAATGCATCCGAATGCGTACAATGATTTACTACTGTTCGTGCAATCGTTTCGGGGCCGTTTTTGTTCTCTCGGAGCGCCGTATCGGCGACGGCCTCGGTGCCTCCTTATTTCGTTGACGCTTCGGTGGAGCAGATGTACTCGCTTGTGGAGACTGCAATGGTTGCGGGGGGTCAGGTTGTTTCGGGTGTGTTGTATAATGATCTCTGGTTGTGGTGTTTCCTCCGTCACGGCCTGTTTTTCGATGTTCTCGATAGGGCCGTCGTAGTGTTTTCCGAGTCCTTGTTTCCTTGATTTTGTAAAGGTGTTGTTTCGCCTATTGCTCGGAGTTGATTCGTATGTCGCGTCCAAGTTCGACCATCGTCTAATTTATTTCATACTGTAGACTGCCTAATGCTCGCGCTATACGCCCGAATCTCCATTTTATCTTGCCTGCATAGTTTCTACAACTGACTCTATCTCCTTTCGCAAATGTTTTGAAAATCTTATTTCATTCGGGTTATGGTTTACAACCGCGGCCTGTGTGGGTTTAACAAGTCTAATGCGCTCCGCAGTTTCCTGCCTACGAATAGTTCCGCGGGCGTTTGGTTTGTTCCTACGTGCGGTGTTACGCGGTATTGCGCTAAAAGCGCTGTAATTTAAATGTACAGTCGCGGTCATTAATGCCTTCCACCTGAAGTCAGTCGCGTTCGGGGGCAGATAGTAGCTGAACGTGTCGCCTCTAGCGCTATTCGTGCTTCATGACTGTTGGGTCGGTAACGTCGTGGAGAACGGGCAAAGACCGTGTCGTGGAGAAAGAGAGAGCTGTCAGTTTGACAGCTGTGTGTCAGCGGAAGAGAGGTTAAGAACCGAGGGATCGTCTAAAAGTATAAGGACAGTATAAGAAATACAAGGACATGTTAATTATTTGAATAGTAAATAATTATTATACGACAAATTTATATTTATATATATATAATTTCAGATATCGTAGATGAGGCATTAACAAAGATTATTGGCCGTATCGAGCCTTCCAGAGAATCGGAGTCGAATACGAATAGGGAAAGAAGAAGAAGAAGAAAACCAGCTAAAACAGAGAAATGAAGAAAACAACGATGACTGTGAGAAAGGTAGAGATGATGGTCAATGGGAGGAGGAGATGCAGTAAGATGATTTAATTTATATTATATAAGAAATTATTACATTATTAGTAATTTCAAGATATGATTGCAGAACACCAGTGGGAAATATCAACGTTATACGATCCGCGCTACGCTTGTCATGCAGTATACTCACCACGGACTCTGATCAGTCTGATCCATCGTCACCATGTGTCCTCGGTAATCTCCGTTGCTCTTTCGTCGATAATTCATCGTTCACCACCTACACGAGGAATTTGGGATACACCAAAGTCATGGTAGGCAAATAAATTGCAGAGAAATAGGTAGTGAAAATATGTTTCGTTTCCGCGATAAAATTTCACTCTCTAATGAATTAGCATGCATAAACTGAAGTAGTATTGTGTGTGTAGAACATAACTTATAAGATTAACTTTTGTTTAGAAAATGTTTATAAGTTTTTTGATTGATCTGATATTACAATTGTTAAAAAAATTTACAAACTAATAATCCTGAAATAGCAAGTGATTATAATTGTTATCGTTCACGTTGGATAAATATGTGGGCTTTTAATAGAATTACAATTTCTTACAGAGCATCGTCGAGCAAATGGTTCATCACATCTTCGAGGAGAATCCTGAATGGACAGTTGCAAAGAGATCGGCATGGATTGACAGTCTCTAGGTCTTCGGTTTCAGTAGGGTTATTCAAGTTTTCGGCTTAAATCAATTTAAAAAGAGTTGGGCCAAGGTATCGGAAGGTTTTAATTGCGTTCTCGCGAATTATGTTTCCCCACACAGCACAGTTTCTAAATCCGAAATTGCTTTCTCTCTCTGTTTGCATCGTGCATCGCGCATCGTGTTTCGCGAGCAAATCTCTTCTCAAAATAATGTTAAATAAATTGTTAAAATACTGTAAAATACTACTGTTAAATAAATTATGACAAAAAAAAAAATCTTAAAAAGCGTGTTTATTTTTAAGAAAACTTCCCATGTTACATAAACTATTTAGTAAAAAACAGTATAGACTAAAAATTGTATGTATTATTGTTCTTATTTTGTGTTTTTATGGTTGGGTGAATAACTGTTTTTATAAAAATGGAGATTTTGTCCTACAATTGATAGAATAAATTACGCCAAGAACGGATAACATATTTAATATCATTCTACAGTGCAAATACAGTTAACCTTAGACTCTTATAATTAATTATTATTTCCGTAAGTATTCTAGGGTTTTGGGGGGAAAAAATATGTTTAATACATACGGATATAATAATTAACTGCTAAGATCTAAGCTCGGACTGTAAGGGCTTATTTATTCGATATTAAATATGTTATCCGTTCTTGGCAGTAATTTATTCTATCAATTGTAGGACAAAATCTCCATTTTTATAAAACACAAAGTTTATTCACCAACCATAAAAACAAAAATAAGAACAATAATACATACAATTTTTTAGTTTATACTGTTTTTTTACTAAATAGTTTACGTAACATGGGAAGTTTTCTAAGAAAATAAACACGCTTTTTAAGATTTTTTCTTTTGTCATAATTTATTAACAGTAGTATTTTACAGTATTTTAACAATTCATTTAACATTATTTTGAGAAGAGATTTGCTCGCGAAACACGATGCGCGATGCACGATGCAAACAGAGAGAAAGAAATTTCGGATTTAGAAACTGTGCTGTGTGGGGAAACATAATTCGCGAGAACGCAATTAAAACCTTCCGATATCTTGGCGCAACTCTTTTTAAATTGATTTAAGCCGAAGACTTGAATAACCCTGCTGAAACCGAAGACCTAGAGACTGTCATCCATGCCGATCTCTTTGCAACTGTCCATTCAGGATTTTCCTCGAAGATGTGATGAACCATTTGCTCGACGATGCTCTGTAAGAAATTGTAATTCTATTAAAAGCCCACATATTTATCCAACGTGAACGATAACAATTATAATCACTTGCTATTTCAGGATTATTAGTTTGTAAACTTTTTTAACAATTATAATATCAGATCAATCAAAGAACTTATAAACATTTTCTAAACAAAAGTTAATCTTATAAGTTATGTTCTACACACACAATACTACTTCAGTTTATGCATGCTAATTCATTAGAGAGTGAGATTTTATCGCGGAAACGAAACATATTTTCACTACCTATTTCTCTGCAATTTATTTCCTACCATGACTTTGGTGTATCCCAAATTCCTCGTGTAGGTGGTGAACGATGAATTATCGACGAAAGAGCAACGGAGATTACCGCGAAGACACATGGTGACGATGGATCAGACTGATCAGAGTCCGTGGTGAGTATGCCGCATGACAAGCGTAGCGCGGATTGTATGACGTTGATATTTCCCACTGGTGTTCTGCAATCGTATCTTGAAATTACTAATAATGTAATAATTTCTTATATAATATAAATTAAATCATCTTACTGCATCTCCTCCTCCATTGACCATCATCTCTACCTTTCTCACAGTCATCGTTGTTTTCTTCATTTCTCTGTCTTAGCTGGTTTTCTTCTTCTTCTTCTTTTCCTATTCGTATTCGACTCCGATTCTCTGGAAGGCTCGATACGGCCAATAATCTTTGTTAATGCCTCAGCTACGATATCTGAAATTATATATATATAATATAAATTTGTCGTATAATAATTATTTACTATTCAAATAATTAACATGTCCTTGTATTTCTTATACTCTCCTTATACTTTTAGACGATCCCTCGGTTCTTAACCTCTCTTCCGCTGACACACAGCTGTCAAACTGACAGCTCTCTCTTTCTCCACGACACGGTCTTTGCCCGTTCTCCATGACGTTACCGACCCAACAGTCATGAGGCACGAATAGCGCTAGAGGCGACGCGTTCAGCTACTATCTGCCCCCGAACGCGACTGACTTCAGGTGGAAGGCATTAATGACCGCGACTGTACATCGGTTCTCGTAGTATTCATTTTTCGCAATGATTTCTTCAACGATTGTACAAATCGTTCCGCCTGTCCGTTTGTCGACGGATTATACGGGGCTGTGCGTTTATGCGCTATGCCCCGAGATTCTAAAAATGTTGTAAATTCTTTTGAAATATACGTTCTACCATTATCGCTCACTAGTACTAATGGTGCACCGTAAGCTGCGAAAATTTCTTCGCATTTATTTATTGTACTCTTTGCATTGATATCTTTCATTAAGTGAATCTCCGGCCATTTCGAAAACGCATCAATTAATATAAAGAACATGTGCCCCAGAAAGGGGCCTGCGAAATCTACATGTACCCGTTGCATAGGCCCTGTTGTTGGTTCCCACACGTGTTTCTCTACTTTTCGCGGATTGTTCATATAACTGTTGCAATTTACACAGTTTTTAACTAACTTCTCGATACTCGCATCGATGCCGGGCCACCAACAATGGCCTCTTGCAAGAGCTTTCATCTTCGCAGCGCCGAAATGCCCTAAATGTAGTTCTTGTAACACCTTAGCGCGGAGTGAGCTCGGAATTACCGCGCGATTTCCTCGCAGAATGACGCCGTTAACTAGGCTAAACTCCGTTTGCTCTATTTTAAAACGATCGTTTGATTGTAATTGCGTTCCGTGTTGGAGTGCTGTGTACAATTTTTGTAATTCGCTGTCGCTTATCGTTTCGGTAGCAATGGTAGCAGCTGTAACTGGTAGCGTTGAAATTACGTCTAAGAGATATACATCCACTACGTCGCGTTCGAATTCCTTACATTCGACGGCTAGTCGCGATAAACAATCTGCATTGCTATGGAGTTCTGATTTGCGATATTTAATGTCGTAGTCGAAAGTAGTGATACTATGAGAGTTCTGGACCACATACCTAGGGGATCTGAGGGGGGGTGAGGGGGCGGGGGGGGTAACCGAGGGACTGAGGGCGAGAGGGATGACGTCACGCGAGGGGAAGGGGGGGGATGTTTTACAGGCGGCGTCTCATATTACAAAGGAGGGTGAGGGGTGTTGACGTGACGCGGGGGAGGGGTGCCGCGTTAGGGTCGCGTAGGGTGCGCGCGGGGGAGGGGTGCCGCGTTAGGGCCGCGTAGGGTGCGCGCGGGGGAGGGGTGTCGCGTTAGGGCCGCGTAGGGTGCGCGCGGGGGAGGGGTGTCGCGTTAGGGCCCGCCGCGCCGGGCGCCGCCCGCCCGCCGCCCGCGCCTCCCGCGCCGTCCGCGCCGCCGCCCGCGCCGCCCGCGCCGCGCCGCCGCGCCGCCCGCGCCGCCCGCGCCGCCGCCGCCGCCGCCGCCGCCGCCGCCGCCGCCGCCCGCGTTCGCGTTCGCGTTCGCGTTCGCGGGAAAATCCGCGTTTACAAAAAATGTTATCCTACCTTAATTTAGGGGGGATGCCCGTGTCCGCGCCCGACGGGGTGACGATCGAGTTGCAATCGCGTATGTCCAGACTCTGTACAGAGGGTCACTATGTGTGACTAAGCAGTGTTAAGTCGGTCAGTAGGTCAGTTATTGTAATCTGAGAGTTATGATATCGCATCTCTTCGCGTTCTCTCTACCCATCCCATTCGCTTTCTTTCGTTCGCGCATCATACGCTCGGTATTTAAATTTTAATATTCTAATAAGGAACAGATGAGGAGGATGTGGAAGGAAAATTAAATAAGTAAAAAGATATTTTAGATATATGGTATACATTTATTCATCTAGATCTACTACATCAAAAGATTTCTCTCTCGATGCAGCATACATAATATCATCCATAGCATACGCTATGAGTTCACAATCTACAATTGACGTGCGGTCGTAATAGTAATGGTTGCGCAAGAAAGTAACGGCGTCGCATTTTTCGGTAATACGATTTTTTCGTAGAAGACTTCCAAAGGTGCTGAGGGTCTTATCTACCTCTTTCGCATACTTATATAGCTCGTGACATACATACTCGACGCAGTGTGTGAGTTCGAATAAAGAGAATATAGTTGCTGGTTTCATGTACAACGAAGTATTGCCCGACGACAATTTTATAAGTTTATCGTCATGCATTTGTACAACTTCCAGTATTAGGTTTTCTGGAAGAGTCGGAATAGTCAGCGACTGACCGACAGCTGACCGCACGAGTTGCTCGACATCCCTGCGTCTTATATCGATGAGCTTCTTCCACGTGTAATAAAGCATCGCGATTTTATTTCCTCGGTTGTCGCCAAGGATCAATTCGACAAAGGAGGATTCATGTGGAGGCTTCAGACTGACGCTGACCCCAATTTCCAAATATTTGTAAGCAGTAGGTGTCAATGCGTATCGTCTGGTGAATAGACGCACCGCACGACGCTCCAACGAAGTGCTGTAGAAAAAAGAACAAGATGAGTCTTAAAATAAGAAAATTGGAAAAATTATAAAATAGGAAAAATTATAAAATAGGAGACTCTATAAATGAAACGAAACTTACTTGTTCACATTCGATGGAGTAGCAGCTTCGGGAATCGATGGAGTAGCAGGTTCGGGAATCGGCACGTAATAATTCATGCTTGCACCACCACCACTGTTGCTTTCCGCAGCGGAGTATATATTTTTTTCACTCTCGGTTATGGCAAGTCAACCGTTTGTACAAGACTGACCGTTCGCATAAAATTAACGGAGCGTATACGCGACAACACCCTACCTCTTTTTTAAAATTATGACGTGGTGGGGGATTAATGCTTCTAGAACGTATTCTGAGAAAAGGTGTTTATCAAGGTTTTGAGCGAACGTGTTGGGACATGTTTCACTGCATCATTCGATTATGACGTCGCTTAATGCGAAGCGAATGCATTGTTCAGGCGGATTAAATATGTAAACAATATCCACGATTAAATATCGGTGATAAAAAATGTTTGTCTCGATGAGAATGATTTAGCCGTCGCGGTGTCGCGGTCATGATCATCATTTTTTTCTACGAAGACCTGTTTATCGGAGGGGTTTCGGTTAACATTTCGGGGACATGTTTCACGACGTTGCTCGGTTATAACGTCGCAGTGTCCTATGGTGTCCTCTTTATTGTTTATCGAGGCATATTTCGCGGCACCATTCGGTTATAGCGTTGCGTATTATTTTTTGCGAGCGCCGAGATCAGGCTGCTAGACGTTGTAGGCAAAATAGTGCGTAAGCAGAACGCAACGTCTAAGGGATATTACTTTTCTGCGACGCCATTCGGTTATGGCGTCGCGTATTATTTTGCGAGCGCCGAGGTCCGGCTGCTGGAATTTGTATACAAAATAGCGCGTAAGCAGAACTCAACGTCTAAAGGATATTACCTTTCTGTAACTTATATGCTGAACAATAGATCTGATGACACTATGCAGTAGATGGAAGAAGAAACGATACGTGATGCCCCAGTTGGAAGGAGAGAAAAAAGAATGATAGATGAAATATATAACGATGAATGAAGCGCGTCAGAGCCACAGTTGTATACACGAATGCGGAATGAGTGTATAGAAGATGATCACGACTTTTACAGTGCAAAGGACATATATAAATGGACAATACAAATTTATAACAAGATCAAGTGTGGACACGCAGAGAGTTTATACATTGACATTGATGCAGGTATTGGGAGGTGCATCAAATTGGTGGTGACTGACACCTCGCGATCTTTAACCTGTGCGTGTTTGAACGAACCTAGCCATACAAAAACGTTTTATAAAGGTTATAATGAGCGTCATAATTTTGATATCTTGCTGGAGTCTTATAAAGATGTTACACGCTTTGATCCTCATCAGTTAACGTGTATGCGTTATCACATTCAAGAGTACAAACGATCGTGTGTACGGTGCGGTCGAGTCGCGTGCAAGTGCTCCGTAGAAGTGTGAGAGAGACGGTATAAAGTGCGCGCCTTTACTCGAGCAACATGCTGAGAAGACGTTATATACGTAACTCTGAGGTAGACGAGTACTATATGTGGCGCTCTGAACGCAAGGGGATTTATTATAATGATATCTTTATAACATTAATGTGGCTCGAGCAGGATCCGCAAAGAGAAACGGAAGTGCAACGAGCGTCGCCGATGCGGTGCTTCATCCACGAACTTAAGTTATGTGAAACCACTGAACGCATACTCAAACCGCAAGTCTATAGATGCGCAATTACGTTTTCTAGTGGGTGGTCTCATGATGTTAGCCGCGAAGTGTGTAAACAATTGCAGGATGAGTGTATAGCAGATGATGAATGGCATGGGAGCAGTAATAGTGATGATGAAGAATATTATGGGATACACATTGATGATGATCAAAACTTTTACAGTGCAAAGGACATATATGGATGGACAAGACAAATTTATAACAAGATCGTGTATGGACACGTAGAGATTTTATACATTGACATTGATGCAGGTATTGGGAGGTGCATTCGAGTGATCGTGATAGACACCTCGCGATCTTTAACCTGTGCAAGTGTGGACAATCCTAGCCATACAAAGACGTTTTATAAAGGTGATGATAAGCGTCATAATTTTGAAACCTTGTTAGAGAATTATAAAGATGTCGCACGCTTCGATGCTTATCATTTAACGTGTATGCGCTATCACGTTCAAGAGTACAAACGATCGTGTGTACGGTGCGGCCGAGTCACGTGTAAGTGCTCCGTAGAGGTGTGACGTGATGTAAAAAAAACATTACTATAAAACTCAAAAACATGGAAAACCTCAAGAAAATTGCGCGCGAACTGTTGGAGCAGTCGCGCCAAGTCGCTACCTTGAGCGAGTATTTCACGTGGGCACAGCGATGCGAGGAAGTCGTTGAACAGCTCGAAGAGCACTGTCGCGCCAAGCGTCCGCGGCTCTGGCCTGGATATAGACATATATTGGTGTCGAATGTCAGACTACTCGAGGGTGCGAGAATTCAATTAGACAGACGTTTCATACACAGCGGTGGTGATTTGGCGGTCGCGGGCACCAGTAGTGGCGGCGGTAATAACGCGGAAAGACTCGTTTGGCGAGAGATCGATGCCGCGTTCGAAAGTCGTATACTGACCGGTGCGGTGATTAATTCTGAACACATCGAACCGCGACAATTTATGGTGGACGCTGCTAGTGTAGTGCTCGAGAAAGTGCAAGACGCTATAAACAGACACAACAGCGTGAAAGTGAACACCATGTTCAACGGTGAGTTTGTGACGGGCGATAAACGTGACAATAAGAGTATGAACACGAATAACTATGCTCTCTTTCGTACGTCCGATATGCGCGAGTGGTACGAGCGACACGTAATCGAACCCACACTGGCAAAACTCGAAGAGTTCCAGGAGCGAGATAGCGGGTGGGCGTTATCGCGTATCCTCGATCTTACAATTAATATCAACAGATATGATCCTATGCGCGCGGGATGTCACCTGGAATTACCGCAAGAGATATTGAGGAAGAAAGCGGTGATTAACGTCCGGTCCATGGACAATGCGTGTTTCGCGTGGTCGGTGGTCGCCGCGCTGTATCCAGTCGAGCAACATGCGGACCGGAAATCTTCATACCCGCATTGTACAACCGTGTTAAATGTACAAGACATTGAGTTTCCTATGTCTCTGAAAGGAATTAGTACATTTGAACGACTCAATGACGTATCGATAAATGTCTACACCATCGAGGGACATAAAACGCTAACCGTTCTACCGATACGGCTCACCGACCGGAAGAGAGAAAAGCACGTCAATCTGCTGTACGTGCAAGACTCGCGAGACTACAACGTGGGACATTTCGCGTGGATAAAGAACCTGTCCCGCCTCGTGAGCTCGCAAGTGAACAAACACAATGGCATGAAATATTTTTGCGATCGGTGAGTATACAATTAAAAATCAAAGTATACGATATTTTATATTTTTATTTAAAAAAATTTTTTTTTGCAGATGTCTACACTATTTCCACACGAGCTACAAGTTGCAATCGCACACGGTAGACTGCGGTGAGATGAATGACTGCGCTATCCGACTACCGAGCGAGGACGACAAATGGCTGAGCTTCCGCAACTATAACAGGAAGGAGCGGCTTCCGTTCGTCGTGTACGCCGATCTCGAATGCACCCTGGAGAAGATGGACGCGGATGAGAGAATGTCGACGTACGCATATCAACACCACGAGGTATTTAGCATAGGATACTACGTGCAGTGCTCTTACGATGAATCGTTATGTACGTATCGGTTTCGCCGCGATAAGGATTGCATCGCGTGGTTCGCCAACGAACTCGAAGAAATAGCGCATCGCGTAAAGGGTATTTTATCCGCCAATGTCCCCATGGAAACGCTCTCGAAAGAACAGTGGCATGCGTTTCACAGCGCGACGCACTGCCACATTTGCGATAAACCGTTCACACTAAACGACGATGAGGAGCGAGTACGCGATCATTGCCATCTGACCGGCCGCTATAGAGGTCCCGCGCATTCAAACTGTAATCTCAATTATAAAGACTCATATGTCATTCCCGTAGTGTTTCACAATTTATCCGGTTACGACGCACATTTTATCATAAACGAAATAGCTGCCGCGTTCGAAGGCTCGATCGACGTACTGCCGTTAACTAAAGAAAAATATATCTCGTTCACGAAAAACGTTAAAGACACAGCCGACAAATCAGATTCGCGAAACAATATAAAGTTACGGTTCATCGATTCGTTAAAATTTCTCAACACTAGTCTCGAGAAATTGTCATCGTTCCTCGATAAGGACAAATTAAAAATTGTACGTTCAAAATTTTCCGAATTATCAGTCCACGAGTTAGAACTACTGACGCGAAAAGGTGTCTTTCCTTACGAATACGTGGATTGCGTGGACAAGTTGCAGGACACGCGTTTACCACCACGCGAATCATTTTACAGTTCATTGGTCGGTGACACTGTATCTGAGAGTGATTACGCGCACGCCGTGAACGTATGGCAGCGGTTCTCCGTTCGAACCTTGGGTGAATACAGCGATCTGTATTTAAAAACAGATGTATTGTTATTGGCCGACGTTTTCGAAAATTTCCGTGACAGTTGCATCAAAAGTTACGGACTAGACCCCGCTTATTACTACACATTGCCAGGTTTCACATGGGACGCCATGTTGAAGCATACTCGTGTAAATTTCGAACTGCTAACCGATATAGATATGGTTATGTTTATCGAACGCGGTATTCGCGGTGGAATGAGTCAATGTTCAGGCAGATACGCGCGAGCCAATAACAAATACATGCAGTCGTACGATCCATCGAAACCATCGTCGTACCTAATGTATTTCGACGTAAACAACTTGTACGGTTGGGCAATGTGCCAACCACTACCGTACGCCGATTTTCGATGGATCGAAGACGTTTCGAATTTTGATTTTAGCGCGATCGATACGAATTCGCCCACAGGTTATATTCTCGAGGTCGATTTGGAGTATCCGCAAAATAAACACGATGCGCACGCTGACCTACCGTTCTGTCCGACGCGCGATAAGCCGCCAGGCGCGCGGCAGGTCAAGCTCCTTGCAACTGTGTGCGATAAGAAGCGCTACGTCATACACTATCGCAACCTTCAGCAATGCACGCGTCATGGCCTTCGAGTTACAAAAATACATCGCGTATTGCAATTCGCTCAATCTCCATGGCTCCGCGATTACATCGAATTAAAACACCCGATTTAGAACGCGCGCGACAAACGATTTCGAAAAAAATTTATATAAACTGATGAATAACGCAGTTTTCGGGAAAACGATGGAGAATGTGCGTAATCATGTAGACGTAAAATTATTGACTCAATGGGAGGGTAGATACGGCGCGGAGGCAATGATCGCTAAACCAAATTTTCATAGTAGAAGTATATTTTCGGAAAATTTGGTTGCAATAGAAATGCGCAAACTCGAGGTGAAATTTAACAAACCGATCTACGTAGGCATGTGTATCCTCGATATATCAAAGATATGTTTGTATGAATTTCATCACGAGTACATGTCTCCTCTGTATAGCGACAAGTGTAAAATTATGTACACGGACACGGACAGTTTGATCTACCATATAGAGTGCGAGGATGTGTACGAGAACGTGAAACGTGATATCGCTAGGTTTGATACGAGCGATTACCCGGTCGACAACGCGTACGGTATACCGCTTGAGAACAAGAAGGTGCCGGGCTTGATGAAGGATGAAAATAACGGCGCGATCATGACTGAATTCGTTGGACTCAGGGCGAAAATGTATGCCTTGCGAGTCGATGGTAAAAAAGATACTAAGAGAGCAAAAGGTGTCAAGAGTAACGTTGTCGCGTGAACGATAACGTTCGACGACTACACGCGGTGTTTGAGTGATGAAATTGAAGTGATGCGACAGCAGTCCTGTATAAGATCGAAACTGCACCAAGTACATACAGTGTCCGAGACGAAAATCGCTCTGAGTCCGTACGATGACAAGCGGTACATGTTACCGGATTCGACCGATACGTTACCGTGGGGACATTATCGAATACCCTTGTAACATAATGTATATACCGTATATAATGTATGTATGTAATATAATGTATGAATGTAATATAATGTATAACGTAATGTATAACGTATAACATAATGTATGTATGTAATATAACGTATAACGTATAACGTAATGTAAGTATATATGTATGTAATGTATGAAATAAAACGTTTTATATTGAACATGATATTAATAAAGATATTAGATGTATGTATGCAACATTTTATATTGGATGGGATATTAATAAGATATTGATTTAATATTTCATATTTCTTATATGTATTTCAAATTTTATTTTCTACATATTTATTTCCTTAAATGTATTTTATATGTATTACATTTTTTTATGTATTTTTTTTTATACAGTAAAAATAAAATGTCATTATATATATTAAATCACGTTGTCCTTGTGTATCCATGAATTGTGCGATCCATCGAATCCCAACCATTTCACATAAACCTCGTCACCCCTCCTGCGAAGTACTTTCTCCACGAGATACACGTCTGGATAAGCCGCGCGATGCAGCTCATGCTCGTAGAATCCTCCGGTGACAGATTTTCCTCGATAGTCCTCGAGTAGATAGGTTACGGGATTAGTACGCTGTACTTTAACAATTTTGAAAACCTCGGTTGTCCAATTCGGCGTGTAACCTTTCTCGAAAACAGTCTTGTACTTGCTGACGCGTACCGGGTCGCCTACTTTGAACTTTGCCAGACCCGCGATCTTTATCTCGCTGTACACCGTGTTCAAGAGTCTTTCGGCGATCGCGGGAGTAACGTCAACGGGCCGCACGCCGATCGTTCGATGCTTGCGCGCGTTGTAATCCGACACGAGTCGCGGCAACGCGTCGACCCACTTGTAAGTCCCATTGAGCGTAAACATCTTCCACATGTCATTCTTTAACGTGCGATTGAATCGCTCGACGACCAATGCCTTCATCACCGAATATGTGGAATAATGATTAATGCCGTGTTTTTTCATGAGACGTTGCACGTCGGCGTTGTAAAATACCTTCCCCATATCGGTTTGCAAGTTTTTCGGGCACCTCTTGCTGTCTCGAATTATCTTAGCGATAACGTCAGCTGTCTCGCTTCCGCCTTTACTCTTGAGTGGCACGGCCCACGCGTACTTGCTCAGCACATCGATGACGGTAAGTATGTAGTGGTAGCCTCTATTGAAACGCGAGTAAAGGACGCATCTCGACGATGTCAGCCTGCCACAGGTCATCGTACCCACGCACGATGACGCGTCTTCGGGGAAAATTTCTTCTCGCCGGTGCGTGCAGTTCCTCGACGAGTCGTCGTTTTTCGATATTTTTACGTCCATCGGATTTCGACGATGTCATGTTTTTTGTAACGGTGTGTAATAATACACGCAAAGAAATTATATCTTAAACTTTTTTTAAAACCAATCAATAACCGTTTATTTCCGTTCCTTGTCGCTCAATAGCGGTTCTTTGTCATCGGCTTGTCGTTTGTTTCTGCTCATTAACCGTTCACAGCCGTTCCTGAACCGTTGTAACCGCTTCTGAGCCGTTCGTTGTAACTGCTCGATGACCGTTCCTGAATCGCTCGTCGCCTTGTCGTCGTCGTCGTCATTCGGCAGCCTTTTGTAGCCTTTCCCGGATCGTTTGCCGCTGTCCATCGTTACTCAGGTTTCGTCGATCGAAAGATATGTGCCTCGAGCGCCTCTCGGTTCGCGTCCAATACGGCTTGTGTATCTCGTTTGAGCACGATCAGATTTGTTTCAATTTCCTCCAACTAATCTCAAAATTATAACGCAATCTCTCAGAAATCTAGGATTTGTTTCGAATTTAGTTTCCAATCGCGTTTTACGATGCTTCTCGAATTCCTCTTCGTCTCTCAAACTCTCAACGCTCTGTTCTACGTACAGTTTATTAACCGCGTCGCCGTCAGCCTCCGGTTGCGCCACGCGACGAATCTTGCGCGACTTTGCGTCAAAGTCCGTAGCGGTGCGACACAGAGCGTTATCGCGCACGAAATTCCTCATTAATCCGCTCCACTGATGGTACGAAACGGCGTTCAATGCGTCTCTGCTCTGCTCGAATATACCAAATTTGTTGATCGGCATTTCGACGCTGATTGAGCGGCTCACCGCCGCGCGGCTCAATTTATAATATGACCGGCTTCGCGAAGTTCCTCGATGATCGACAGGATCTCGTTGTCATGGGCATTGTTGCCAGCGTGGTGCGAAGCGTCGAGCAATCGTAGACGATCCACCAGCTCGTTGGGATCGTCCCAGTGCACGTAATCGATCTTATTGTCGGTCAGCGTCATCGCGCGAGGCGCGAATTAATCCTTTTCCGGATCGTTTCTTCATGGATGCGGGTGGTATCAACTTCTTGATTATATTCATGTACTTGTATCCACTGTTGGACTTTACTCGCCCGAGAGGATCGTGATTGGACTCTATGAGTGCTCGTCTCAAATAAATATTCTTGTACTTTTGCATATCCTCCTCCGTGTAAATGTTTTTATCAGGCTTGTTTTTAAAGATCAAGTCGTAAATACCGGGTGTGTCGCATGTAATGTACGTCGCCGATATAATATGTTATCCATGCTGTCCACCTTGAAACGTTTATTCCCGAGCATCATTCCATCGTTGCCGAGATAAACGCCGTACACGGTATCTATATCGCTCCTTGGCTTGACACTCATAAGAGCACCGATGTACTCTTGGCCCAATGGACCCAAGGTATCGTGCAACGCTTCTCGACCCTCCGACGTTTCCAACTCCTTTTCGAATAGACGTCGCGAGCTCTGAGTCGTCCGTGAGGTCAAAAACAGGCATGTTTTCGGGTAATTCGAACTTTATTGTAGGCTGCATTTTTTCTCGCCGTTACGTATGGCGGAGATGATATCGGTGTAGATGAGGTTATCGGTGTAGAGGTTATCGGTGGTACATCCAGTAAAGCTTTCGATCGTTTCGATTGGCTAGATTTACGCGGTGCCGGCGGGTGATCCGACCATTTTCTCTTTCTCGGCGTCGCATTCTCGGAAAACGTTTCGATCTCAGCGTCGCTCTCCGGCTCCTCTTTCTTCACCGCGGTCGATTTGTCGGCGATCTTTTGCAACGGCTCGATGAGAGGCTTAAAGTGCGTGTCCAACTCAATGTCCTTCTCGATCCTACCGGTCTTCATAGCGCGAAGTTTCTTGCGAATCGACTCGCTCGTTTTCGCAATCTTCTTCGCAACCTTCTCACGCTCGCGGATATCCATGCTCTTGTCGATCGCAGCCATCGCGGAAATACGTGATGCTCTCTCCGACGTTTTACCTCGACGAGGTACCGACGACAACTGACCGCTTTTGCGGTATCGCGAACATGTTAAATCCTTTTCTGTATCGACCATTGTTGAGCGAGCTGTCCTTGTGCTATCACTACGAATCCGTACTTGCGCTGCCAACATTCGCTGCACAGCGCGCTGAATTCATCGTACGACATGTCGGTGTTCACGTGATCGTTGTACACGTGTTTCAGATTGGTACCATCCTGTTTGAACAGGATCAGCAGGTTCGCGTTGTCGCGTATCAGATGTTTAGGTATTTTCGCGTACGTCTGACAGAGATAAAAACAGTCGACGTTCGAGTGCCTACCCATTGAAAAATACTCTCTCACGGTGTCTTGCTTGTCGCATGCCACGTCATCGAAAACGAATATCGAGTTTGAACACGCATCGCTCGGTGGAATGACGTCACTGTTGTTGGAGAACGTAAAGTAGCCGATTTCGTCGATCGACGTCAATAAATTCTCCAGATATCGATATTTCGGTTGCTGAAGCGACTTTGAGTAAACGTACACGTTCTCGAAACGTACACCGTGCGGGCTTTCCAACAAGCTTATCAGAACGTTGGTTTTACCGCAATTCGAGGGACCGCAAATGATGGCGCGTATAGTGGCCGGTAGCATCGTACCGTGCCTGCGATTTTCCGCGTTGCCCTTCATCGACCGTGATCTATCGTCGCAGTTCGTCACGCGAATTGCCAGCGGTTGTCGCACGAATCTCATTTTTTGCATTGCTGACCGAAGGGCTGGATCGAGCGCCTATTTATAGGTGCGCGAAACCGTGAATCGCTCAGTAGCGGAAAAATGTTCGTTCTGTTATCGAGACCTTCCGATATTCGCGATTTCAGCTGCCGAGCAGCTACAATTTGTACCGAAGGCTGTTCTGTTGCAATTGTGTGGCGATCACGTCCACCACGTGTGGGACAAGCTTCCGGAACATATAAAGGCGGATTCGGAGGTTCAGCAATATCGTAGGTGCTTAGAACATTATAATTTACCGCATCATCGAACGCACATCGACGGTCCGGCACCGTTGATAAAGAATTGCGGCGAATGCCAGCGACAAAAAATAGGCAAAGGCTGCTTCAACAGCGCGATAAGCTCACTTCCGATCGAATTGCACATTCCCGGCTATCAGTTTTGCGGTCCGGGCACTCGGCTGAAGGAGCGATTAGCCAGAGGCGATCCGGGCTGTAAATCCATTGAACGCGGCGTGTCGCGAGCACGCCTCTATCTCTTCCCCCAGCTTGCGAGCGTACAATAGTTAGTAAGCGACGAGTCTTGTATACGACGACACGAGTCGATCATTTAATAAAGAGCACATATAATTACAAGTGACCATAGCTTATTGAGTACACTACAGACATAGCGTATTCGCGTAACAAAGATCTCACCGGGAGACACGCGGCGGACAAGGTACTCGCCGACAAGGCGCTAGGACGTGTCATCGCGAGAGATTCGGCTCTCGGAGAGAGAGGTGCCGCTACAGCCGTTTGGGCTGTTATGAAAGCAAAGACGAAGCTAGGAATGGGTTTGCGAACCGTGAGAAAGAAGAAGAGGAGAGCGTCGAAAAAACGGATACTTCCGGCGGTGAAACGAGGCGGTGTATTGCCGCTTCTACCGTTGCTGGGAGTTCTCGGTTCCCTGGCCGGCGGGGCGGCCGGGGTCGCAACGGCCGTAAACGCTCGCAAAACCGCGCGACGTCAGCTGGAAGAGATGCAACGTCACAATCGCGCCATGGAAGGCCGCGGACTTTATCTCGCTCCGTACAAACGCGGACGGGGAGTTGCGTCGAAGAAGAGGAGAGAAAATAAAAATAAAAAAAACGTCAAAGAGACGTTAAAAATGCCCACGGGTGTTACGACTAACGTACAATTGAATCGACTGGCGAAACACATGCGCGTACCGTTCTTCAGGGGTGTTTTCATGCGTGACTCATTACCAATTGGCGGTATATGCCGAAACGAGAGCGGTATTGTAAATTTGGATGATACAGCGGGCTCCGGTACTCACTGGGTAGCGTACGCAAAGAGGGGAAACCGCGCGATGTATTTTGACAGTTTCGGTAATCTTCGACCGCCGAAAGAGTTGGTGCGATATTTCGGACCGAGCGTGATGAAGATAGAGTACAATCGCACGCCCGTTCAAACATATGATCAGAACATCTGCGGACAAGCGTGCCTGCGATTTCTCCTGACAATAGACGACGATCGGCGTAAATTTAAGGACTGACGGTGCGCCGTGGAGACTCAGTGTTAGTCGAACGGTTTTCCCGACATGTCTATGACATTCACGCTGACCGGGAAGAGCAGCATCCTCGCCGTAGATTTGAGCGACGGTGACTACGAGCTCGGTCTAACGGTTTTTGAGACTTATCACACGATACCTAACGTGAATTCTTCGAATAATAAATTTTACTTCGACGAGGATGACACGGAAATTACGATACCCGAGGGATCGTACAAGATAAAAGCGACACACGAGTTTTTGAAACGCGCTGTTTCACGGAAACGCCCGCGACGCGTAGCTCCTTCCATCAGCAATCGTACATCGGTCGCGGATATCGCGCGAGGGGAGACCGCTCGCGCGAATGGCGACGAGGGCGATGATGACAACGCGGAGTACGAGGATGATGAGGCTGTAAAATATCCGATAGTGCTCCGTGCTAATTACAACACGATGAAAAGTGAGATCAATTGCGCTTTCAGAGTAAACTTTAGCAAACCAAACAATATTGGATCACTGCTGGGATTCTCGTCGAAACGTATATTGCAGCCTGGAAAATGGCACCGATCGGACCTACCGATTAATATCATCAATATAAACATTATCCGCGTAGAGTGTAACGTGACCGCGGGTGCGTACAGCAACGGCAAACCCGTTCACACGATACACGAATTTTCTCCGAGCGTGCCGCCAGGATATAAGATATCGGAAACACCGGCGCAGATCATTTACCTGCCGATCATCGCACGGAGCATTACGGATCTAACGGTAAGCATCGTGGATCAGGACGGACGATTGCTCGATTTTCGAGGCGAAGAGGTCACCGTCAGATTGCACGTACGACGGCGATAGCGATAACGCGCGTGAGTGTGCGCGACATAGATGAGATGCTCGTGTTGAACGACTCGGAGCACACGAGAGATAACACTATTTACACTACGGTAGCGGTCAACGATATCGTTCGATCATTGTCATCACCAGCGTTAGGCTACGCTAAAAATACGAGAAAGAAACTTACAGCGTCGAACGTTAAATTCTTACAATCTTTGGGATTCGCGGTGCGAAATATCTGAGGAATCATGACCGATATCCTTAACATTGGAAGCGAGCCGGTCTTTGACGATCGCATCGTCAAGATCGAGACTCACACGTACAACGCGTACGCCAACACAACGTTCGAGTATAGCGATGAGATACGAATACCCATACAACAGCAGGATCTGTATACGTTGCCGTGCGAAAGTTTTCTCTACGTCGAAGGAATATTGACGGTGAACAGAGTAGACGGTGAACCCGATAACGTGGTATTGGCGAATAATGCCGTCGCATTCTTGTTCGATGAGATTCGATACGAACTCGACGGTGTAGAGATTGATCGTAACAGAAACGTAGGAATAACAACAACGCTCAAGAATTACGCGTCGCTGTCTTTGGGCGCGAGTACGATTCTGAAAAACGCTGGCTGGGATATGCTCAATAACGCTGACATCACTTCTACGCGAAGAAACTTTACTTTTCACGTACCGCTCAGCATGCTACTGGGATTTTGCGAGGATTACAAACGCGTGGTGATCAACGCGCGTCACGAATTGATCTTGATACGATCGCGCAATGATAACAATTCCCTAGTGGGAAATCCGACGTTGAATCCTGCTATCAACGTACTCAAGATACAATGGCGAATGCCTCACGTGTTGCTGAACGAGATCAACAAACTGTCGATGCTGCGCGCCTTGGAAAACGGACGAATATCTGAATATGAGTTTCCGTTCGTGGGATCTGTACGAGTATCCCCTGTTGCAAAACACGACCAAGCACTCGTGGGCTATCGAGACCGGGACTCAGCTCGAAAAACCGCGATACTGTCATCTTTGCTCTGCAGACGGGCCGGAAGAATGTTATGACCAGAGAAATAACAACGTTCGATCATTGCAAATTGACCAACGTGAAACTTTATTTAAACTCTGAATTCTATCCGTACGATGATATGAATTTGGATTTTAGTAAAAACAGATGGGCGATTCTGTACGATATGTATGCACGTTTCAGTAGAGCGTATTACGGACGCGAGCACGTCCAGCCGTGTCTCGATGTCCCGAATTTTCTACATTACGCTCCAATAGTGGTCATTGATTGTTCTCGACAAAACGAATCCGTCAAAAATGCCACCGTTGATGTCAGAATAGAATTCGATTGTATGGAGAATGTACCGCCGAATACCTTAGCGTATTGTCTCATCATACACGATCGCGTTATTCAGTACAACCCGTTGACCAACGTGGTGCGCAAAATTGTCTGAGCGTTCGCGGCAACGTCGAAGAAATTTTTTTCCGATACAATAAAAAAGAGGGGGAGCAGGGTATAAAATCAAAAGTGTCGCGAGACGTCTGCATATTTGCGTGTCATTCTTCTCGAGTAACGCATCGAAGAGAAATATTATGTCCGTACCAACGTTCGTGGACCTGCAAGGTTTCCTCGTCGGAATGAAATTTGTCGTGAAGGAGGTGGCGGTGCTGCGAAAGGGGACCGTTCTGGCACATTACATCTTTGAACGCCCCATGCCGTGGAATCTCCTCATGAATTCCGACAAATCATGCGCTACCTGGTTGATCAAAAATCATCATGGATTACGATGGAACGACGGAAACGTGCCGTACAGCATGGTGAAACGTCTAATTACATCGGCCGTGCTTGGTATGGAAGAGGATGATGATAATGACGACGAAACGCCGCCGACTCTCGTGTACGTCAAGGGAATCCAGAAACGCGAATGGCTGGTGGATCTGCTCGAAGATTTTGCAAGAAAGAAAATGATCATCGAGACTCTGGAAGCTGATTACAAAGACATCGACTTTTTGAACAATATGGATGCCGCTAATACTGTGCGATGCGGAAAACATACGAAGAATTGCGCGTTGCAAAACGTATTTAAAATATTTAACTGGTGGTCGAAACACGAGAAAGAAGTGGAATCTTTTTATACAACTTATAAAAATAAATAAATCTATACATATATGTACGTTACGTTTTATTTTTATATCTCCTTTCCCATCCACTTCGCATAAATATATATATATATGTAAAAGAAAAATAAAGTCTTTCTTCAGGTCACGACGTACGACTTTATTTTCCACTCGAGCGATATACGCAACGTTCGCCTGAACATCGGCGCTCGCTTCTGTAGTGCGAGACGCGATTTATTTACGAGCGTGAAAGATGAACCGATATGCCCGTCCTAAACTACGATATTTGACTCTTCGTAGAAAGAATCACGGCGCCATTCGGTTATGGTGTCTCGTGTTTACAGAGCGAGCGTTCTAGCGGGTTTCTTGCCGCAGTTACGCCTCAGTCTGCAACTGTCGCTCGCCGGTTGTATAGCGCAAGTCGTTCGCGTTTTTAAATTTCTTTAGTCATCAGTTTTTGTTTTTGTTTTTGTGTGTTTGTGTGTGTGTGTGTGTGTATGTGTGTGGTGCTATAGCGACATGGTGGTGGTGGACGCGGCTGGGGTGAACTAGGCTGTCGACGATTACTCCGGGAAATTCTACGATTGCTTGAGCGTCACCCCGTCGGGCGCGGACACGGGCATCCCCCAAATTAAGGTAAGAGCGAACGCGAACGCAAACGCGGGTGGCGGCGCGGGCGGCGCGGGCGGGCGGGCGGCGGCGCGGCGGCGCGGCGGCGGAGGCGGCGGCGGGCGGCGGCGCGGTGGCGCGGCGGCGGCGGCGGCGGCGGCGGCGGCGGGCCCTACCCCTAACGCGGTACACCTCTCCCCGCGGCCCTAACGAGGTACCCCTCTCCCCCGCGGACCCTACGCGACACCCCTCTCCCCCGCGCGCACCCTACGCGACCCTAACGCGGCACCCCTCCCCCGCGTCACGTCAACACCCCTCACCCTTCTTTGTAATATGAGACGCCGCCTGTAAAACATCCTCCTCGCCCTCGGTTACCCCCCCGCCCCTCACTCCCCCTCATTGCCCCCTGGGTCGGAACCGGGATAGTCTACCTACTAACGACTCCTTGACTTTTTATCAACTCATTTTTAACATTGACGTCGAAAGTGAGATAAGACAAACCTACAACGGCCCATTTTCTCATATTTTTATCTTTCGTACGATTGGTAAAGCATTGTTTGCAAATTTCCAGCCATATCTTTATTCCTTTATTGTCGAACGGACGGCGACGAGTCCGGAAACGGTCTGCACTTTTTGAAAATTTGCTCATCTTGCACAAAACTGCAAACGCTCGGATCCGAATTGAATCATTCTCAGTAGAATACAGGTCCTCCAATAGAGTTGAACTTCGACCTAAGGACCAGTTGAACGGGTCAAATTTGGTCGCAGCGGCAATATTAAAATTCGCAAATCAATTTTTGTAGAAATTTGCCATCCGTTTCCGCAATAGTATAATTATCATCTCAACAAATTCTTTATCTTGAGTCATAATTTTGGTTGCAACATCAAACGGGCCGAATTTTAAAGTTATCATCGCAACTACTACACGCACCTGTAAAACAATCGATCATCAATTTATGAATTTGTACGTTTTATAAAATATTTAATTAATGAAAATCGAGGCAGTTTCAGTGTTGTTGACCTTTGAAAATAGGAAAAATCTCTAATTAAGGGTAAACTAAGCTTTAGAAAATAAATGACTATGTCATATTTTTCAACAAAATTCGATTACACTCTGGTATAATTATATTCTAATTTAAAAATTACAAAATACGCAATATCGAAAATTTCTCAAATATGCTATAGCTATAATAAAAAGATACTTCGCCTTTTATTTTGAAACAATTTAAGTTATCAGAAAAGATCGAAGGTTACAAAATTCACACTTTGCATGTTTTTATCGATTTTAGCTAAGCACACACTGGTTTTAGTTTAAGTGAAAAACGTGACGTCTATCCAGGATTCAACGTATACGCATTTTTCCGAATGACTGGCCACCTCAATCCATTAAACTTTGCAAACCGTCAAGCTCGACCAGTCATTTGGCCCAGTTTAACGCAGTGTAATAAATATTACGCGTAATAAATTTTATTAATGCGTTTCTAGCAAGGTGTGTTATCCTTTCATTCGTTATATTATTTAACAACCACTTCAAAATTTTGTCAATTTCCTTCTTATGCACTTTGCACAACGTCTTGTCCGGTTTTGAATTAGGTTTATTATTCATGCCGCTGTAAGTGTTCAATATATTCTGAAACCAAAATATTGTAATAAATTTTTAATTACCGAAATACTGTATAATAACTGTACATATTTTGTTCGATATTTACCTGTAAACAGTCTATAGATGCGTGACTCTTTTTGCAGATTTGCTGCTTATCATATTTTCAGACATATTTCTATCTTGTCATCACCGATCATAACGGACTCGGTTCGACTAATATCACTAGTTTACAGCCAAAATGTACATTCAATGTCACTATTTTTTTCCTATGCATTTTGGCCCGCTAAACTCGAAAATCACATAAAAAAATTTTTTTATGAATTGGTTTTTTTGGTTTTTTGATTTTTTGTACCTTCACTCAATTGCTCATAACTCCGGTATTTATCCACAGATTTTCTTCCTTAATAGCTTGTTTTCTTCGTAAAAGTACGACCTATACGTAAACAATAAGAAACTGGACATAATTTGACGTTTTCTATTTTTTCATGGCGATAGAGTGAATTTTCTATTTTTATTTATAAATTATAAAAATAGAAAATTCACTCTATTACCATGCAAAAATAGAAAACGTCAAATTATGTCCAGTTTCTTATTGTTTACGTATAGGTTGTACTTTTACGAAGAAAACAAGCTATTGAGGAAGAAAATCTATGGATAAATACCGGAGTTATGAGCAATTGAGTAAAGGTACAAAAAATCAAAAAACCAATCCATAAAAAAATTTTTCTATGTGATTCTCGAGTTTAGCGGGCCAAAATACATAGGAAAAAAATAGTGGCATTGAATGTACAGAAAATTTTTTTTATTTTGTAAACTAGTGTATTGTTATCGCATAACTTGCCTACAATACCAATCGCACTACAGATCACTTCGTCGTTTTCTTTAATTTCTTTCTCTGTTGCTTTTTTCTCTTTTACAAGTTGTGCGATTTTGGATACACCTCCCCGTTTGAAGATCTCCTTGGCATTATCTTTGTCACTTGCGAGCACAAGCAGATTAATCATGGCGCCTCCACGTTTCTCTTTATCTGCGCTTACGTTAAATGCTACATCCAGAATTTCTGTTACCTAATATAAAGCAAAATTAAGCGTGCAAGTATTTGAATAACATATAGTGTTTATAGACTATTAATCAATAAGATTAAATAATTATGTAATAAGAGAGACTTAAATATATTTGTCAAATTAAATATATATATGTACAATATATATATATATATATATATGTATATACAATACTCAACAAAATAAAAGAATCACTTAAAATCAGTGCTAAATGGACCAAATTTAAAGTTACGTATCTTTGTGAAAAATAATCGCAGAGCGATGTTTAAAAAATTATTTTAAAACTTGAACCCTCAGCTTTCGAATTCTTCAAGGCTCGTTTCGATAATGCTAATATCGGCGGCACAATAAATTTTTTTATAAAAAAGGCCTTTAAAATGTATATACTCCAAATCGTCATAACTCAGTGAAAAGAAATGGTAGCGTAATGATTAAAAAAAGCATTTTAAAGAGGAAATGTTAAATTTTACGATATAATAAATAAAATTTAAAAAATAAATTTCGTTCTTCCCGTACACACCATTAAAACTGAAGTTTATTCTTCAATGTTGCATAGTTTATTTTAAATTAGCGCTGTTTGTAGTAAAATCTTCGCAGAGAAACGAGCCTTAAAACATTAGAAAGCTGATGATTTAAGAAGCGTTTCTCTGCGAAGATTTGATTACAAACGGCGCCAATTTAAAATAGACAGAATTGAAGAATAAACTTCAACTTTGATGGCGTTTACGAAGAGAACAAAATTTATTCTCTAAATTTTATTGATTGTATTTTAAAATATAACATTTTCTCTTTAAAATGCTTTTTTAATCATTAAGTACGCTACCATTCTTTTTCACTGATGAGTTATGACGATTTGAAGTAAGTAGTAAATTTTAATGCCTTTTTTATAAAAAAAAAATTTATTGTCCTGTCGGTATTAGCATTATCGAAACGAGCCTTGAAGCATTCGAAAGCTGAGGGTTGAGGCTTTAAAATGTTTTTTTAAACATCGCTCTGCGATCATTTTTCACAAAGATAAGTAACTTTAAATATGATCCTTTTTAACGCTGATTTTAAGTGATCCTTTCTAGACCAAATTATCGTGTCTTACGAGTTGATGCATTTTTAATTTTTTATAGTTGGTACGTATATTTACCTTGGCACTAATGTTTGCTGTATTTTCCTTACAACGTTCTTGTACAATTTCGTGTAAACGCGCCGCTGCTGTGGCCTGAATAACTTCGTTACTGGGGTCAAATGATTCCTGTGCAGTTATATCTGACTTTTTCATGGTGGAATAACTCTACAACACAAAATATATGATGCTGGATGTTTTAACATGGAAATACTTTCTATGACATTTTATACATATTATCTAAAATGCGAAAAGCATAGAAGGTGCACTTATTACTAAATAATTATGCACAAGTGTGAGACATTAATGGTTTAAAAATAAACTTACAGTTCAATAATTATTATTGCACTTTCTAATGTAAAATATGCATATAAATTGTAATCAATTGTTGCAATAATTTTGATATTAGAAAGCTGACTTTCATTAAACATTAAAAAACAGGTTTTTATTTTCTGTGAATTATATTTGGAGCAAATAGGGGCATTAAGATTAAATATAGACTCAATATTGCTTCCGACAGTTCCGACTTACTGTTTTTAATTCAATTATTATCGACCACGAAAGTTCGGGTTTGGATTGACGCCGATTTATGATGCTACATGCAAATATTTTATCCCGTTTTATCGTGCAAAATACAATTATGTATATTTCGCTGCAAGAGTCAGGGGCAATTTATACTTCTTCAATTCACGCGTCGGAAATTTAAATTCTCCTATGAAAGCGTGTCTAGGAAAGACGTGCAAATTATATGAGAGGCGCGAGTAATTTAAATGCATGAGGTTAAATCTTGTTCCATCTATATTTTTGTTTATATGACGGTATTTTAAGTTCTGTCAACTGAGGTTGTTTTTCGGTTTTTTCTTTGACACATTTAGTTCTTTCGTAAAAGGTCACATTTCGACGAGATAAATATCACAGTACACAAAAGTTAAATTTTTATATACGGTCGTACTTTAAATTTGCTTATTGTTAAATTTATAGTTATATAAGAGAAAAGAAACATTAAAAATATTTTTATTACAAAATTAGGGCGTTATGTCATTTGTCGCTGCTCTTTCCTTATAGTGTAACATGAGATATGCTTCTAAACGTGTATGTTAATGCTCTATAACTGCAACTCAATAACTCATGTACCTATTGTTCAACAGCCCTATTACACAATAGAATTACTGGCTCGTTTGGAGATTTACCGTTTCACTTAAGTATAATATACAATAGCGTTTGGATTTACCGCGTTTCACTTAAATATAATATATTAGGTACAATAGCGTAATCGAGCGGGGATGAAACGTTTCGCTTTGCCTGCCCCGACATTTCGTCGACGAGATATTTTCGGGCCAAAAGTAATAATCTCACATTTGTTACGAATACCTTATTAAATCGAATTTGATCACGTGTCGTACGCGGTAAGCCTTTTTTGAGATCGTCGGCGAAACAGAACAGAACGTTGACCTCTTACCTGTTAAGTAACTTTTTTTTTGTTCTCTCGTGTCGCTCGAGCACCCTTAGGCCGGTATTCATAGTTGGTTCTTATATTTAAGACCGTCTTAAGTTCAATCTTAAGATGTCATAAACCAATCACAGAGCCGTATTAGCGTCTTAAGACATTACTTAAGACGGTCTTGAAATAAGATCCGACTATGAATACCGGCCTTAAACTTCTTCTACTCGCTCCACATTGCAGTTGTCGACGATCCTAGTATTTTTCAACGAGTAATTTAAACCGGCGAGAATCCGAAAAGAGGGCCATGC
Organism: Leptothorax acervorum; assembly: GCA_035220615.1. NCBI lineage: Eukaryota > Metazoa > Arthropoda > Insecta > Hymenoptera > Formicidae > Leptothorax > Leptothorax acervorum. Next base: position 27,607 of record JASTWQ010000798.1, read on the forward strand.
GCCGTCTCCCTACGATAGAAATTACTTCTTATTGGCATAGTTATAACCCCGAGTAGCTAATGAGGCACGACAATGCCCGTAACTTTCTATACAAATCGCATGCGGTTCTTTTCAAATCGCGTGCGGTTCTTTTAAACCGCAATGAAACAATAAAATCTTCAAAGATGCAAATTCGGCATTTAAGTCATTATATAGAAAACGTAAAAAGCGTTAGTAGCATATACATTGCACTATATGTATTTAAATAATTGTATACATTATAATATATTATTATTAAATATATGTATAGTTAGGTTGATTGATTGCCACAAAATGAACAAACTTTAGCGGTGCTAAGAGAAGCCGGCAACAAAAAAAGAAATTTTAATCTGCAAGAACGGCAATAAAGAATTCACACAGAGACTTTCGCAAAGACATAGCGACGACGGAAGCCTGTCGAAAAAGAGTAGGTATACTTCTGTGTTCGAATAAGCTGGAATATATGTATATATTATTTATCGTGGGTGAGAGTGCCGGGGTAGGAGTCTTGTAAATGCAAAGTTTCATTTTTTATTAATTATACTGTATACTGTGCTATTATTTATTAAAACAAAAAATAATAATCTATTAATATATGACGCTTAGATCTCAATTGATATTCACATATAATTTTTTTAATCGACATGTTCTATATAATCAGTGCTTTGTGACGATTCGTTCCCTCTGACATTTCTCTTCACATTGTTCCATTCCGCAGCAGCTTCTAAAGCAAGGGATGCAAATTCCTTGATCTCCTTATTTTGCACGTTATCGTTGTTGCTCAATGCCTTCAGTAGTTCCTTTATATCTGTTTTCATGAGTATTGTAGCGACGTCTTTCGTACTTCTCATCATATTTAACACAATTTCAATACTTTTACGTTGTAAGTCACCGTCTGGATTAGTGAGTAAAAGGCATAAAGATGTCTGCCAGAAATCACACAGGTTGCATATTTCCTCGCAAGCCTCTATGCTGGCCGCTGTCAGTCTCGCTATAGTTCCAATTACTGCCTTCCTAGTATCTTCATCTTTGTCCACGGACAAAATCATAAGATACCAAATTTGATTAGGTCTCTGCATGAAATATTGGATAGCAATTTCGCGGCATAATATTAAATTATTTATAAGTTGTGCAAACGTGCGTTTCAACATGTGATGGTAATTGTCACGCATAATATAGTCCTCGAATTTTTTAAATCCTGCTTCGTTGAATATATGTTTTCGCATGCTGTCGTTGACATTTGCTAGATTGCGCAAAGCTGTTAGAGCCTCGCAATTCTCATTCACCGAACACTCCGGGTTCAGGAGATGATTGGCCTAACGACCTCCATGATCATCTGTCCGGGAAATGCAACCTCAGGACGTATTGTGAGTCCCAGATGGACGAGGGCTCGCGAAGCATGCTTCTTTCCTTTGTCTGTACCATCCAGCGCTAACGACAACAATGCCTCCATGCCGCCTTGTTCAACAACTACTTCTCTCACTTCCTCTTGAGTGCATATCCCATTGAAAATGCGGGATATTAATTCCTTGCAGTTTTGGCTGTCCTTTTTAGCGAGGCTCACCAAAGCGCCGGTCACACCGGCCTCCGCTAACACGCACCGCCCTTCATTCGCGAATTTGACTTTGTTCAATACCCTATTTCGCACCAAAAAATATCGACGTAAGGCAAATAGTTCCTCCATCTCGGGTATGAGTTCTTCATCGTCATAAGCGTTGCAAAAGTTTACCAACGTTGTTAGCACGGCGTAGAGTATCGATTGATCGTCAGTCTTGGCAAGCTCGAACATCACTTGAATTGCTTCTCGGTCCTCGATCAACTTCTCTTTGATCAAGGCGTCAATAGTGAGATACGACAAGCCTTCAACGGCCCTTTTTCTCGTATTCTCTTCTTTCTTCGAATTGATTAAGCATCGTATGCAAACCTCGAACAATGTCTCCATCGTTTCATATGCGAACGGATCGATAGTGGCGTATTCGCGTATGCTCTTTTGAAATCTGCTCAACTTGCATAAACCCACTAACGCTCGAACTCGAATTGAATCATCCTTAGATTGATACAGTTTTTCCAATATATTTATACTTTGACGTAAGAACACGTTGACCTCCTCATATTTCGTCGCAGCGGCAATGATACATTCGCAAGCCACTTTCCGCTGTAATACGTCATACGTTTCCGACATTGCGAGCATCATGTCAGCAATCTTATTTTTAGAGATAATTACGTCTACAACATCTAACGGACCGTATATTAAAGTTGTCAGCGCAACTATTATAGGCACCTGTAAAACAATCGATTAACAATTTATAAACTTTTACGTTTTGTAAAACAATAATTGAATTATAGAAATCAAGACAACTACAGTGTTATTAAAATTTAATTTAAAATAAGATAACTTTTTAATTAAGAGTAAATTCACAAAATACTATAGATGACAATCATATTCTTCAATAAATTACGATTAAAATCTGTTATAATTATATTTTAATTTGTAACATACAGAATATAAAATATTGACTATTGAAAAATATTGTTCTTTAAGATTTTTGCTTTAAAAATAGAATTCAAATAGGCTATACTTAAAATAATGTTCGGCTATTTATTTTGTAACAATTTAAATAATCAGAAAGATCGGAAATTATCAAATTTATACCTTAGATTCTACATCAGACTTAAGCAATTTATCTTCGATAAGTTTGTCAATGACGTTGAGAAATGTGTTTTTATCCTTAGCACAGTACAAGTTTTTATATATTCTTGCTAAGCACATACTGGTTATAGCTCGTGTGGAAGACGTGATGTCCATCGAAGTTTCGTATTTGTATTCCTCCATTTCACTGGCCACCTCCATTAAGATTTGCAAACCGCCAAGCTCGATCAATCGTTTAGCCCAGTTTAACGCAGTATAATGAATGTTACGCATAATAAATTCTATTAATGCGTCTCTTGCAAAGCCTGTTATGGTTCTACTTCTTATATCATCCAACACGCACGACAGAATTTTGTTAATTTCTTGCTTATGTACCCTACACGAAGCTTCGTTATGGGAATACCCAATTCATATTCATATTCAATGGAATAACGTTTGTCATTCATGCCGCTATAAGCGTTCAATATATTCTGAAATCAAAATCAATACATTAAATTCTTAATTACTGAAGTACGTATACCTATATATGATAATTACACATGTTTCCTCGATAATAATGTTTACCTGTAAACAATATAGAGAAGCGTTGATTCTTTCTGTAAATGTGCTGTTCATAATTTCCAGGCACCAAGATAAACTGTCATATTTCACAAAGGACTCAATTCGATTAATAAGTCTTTTGCATAACTCGCCTACAATACGAATTGCGCTACAGATCAATTTCTCGTTTTTTTCCACTTTCACAAGTTGTGCGATTTTGGATTCACCTTTCTTCTTCAAGATCTCCTCGGCACAAGCTCTTTCATGTGCGAGCACAAGCAGATTATTCATAGCGGTTTCACGTTTCTTTTTATCTACGTTCACGTTAAATACTTGGTCCATCAATTGGGATATCTATTACAAACAAAATTAAGCGTATACTTAAATATAATAATCTGTATAATAGAAATATAAATAACTGTAAAAAAAATATTTGTTATATGTAGTTTTTACCCATATAATGTGTGCATACTATTAATCGATAAGAATTACCTCTGGACTAATATTTTCATTTTCCTTACGATGTTCTTGTACAATTTTACGTAATCGCGCCGCTATAATGAGTATTATATTTTTATTCTCGGGATCGGATAAGAGCATAGTCTCCGCGTTCTTATATGCCTCCTCAAATCTTTTCAGTGCTTCTAGTGCTTGACATCTATAGAACAGTGCCTCAGGATCGTTACTGCATACTCTTAGCGCCAAGTCGCACTCTTTAATCACATTTTCGTATTCCGCCATCATAAAATAAGTGAAAGGTCGATTTTTGCAGCATACTGTTTCCTCAACGCTGTCCTCTTCTACTAGTTGCAGTGCTTTTGTGTAGTGACTTAAGGCTTCAGACCAATTGCCTTTGTTAAATTCTTTGTTGCCCTTCTCCTTCCATTCCCGTGCTGTCATATCTGACTTTCCCATGGTGGAATAACTCTAAAACACAAAATGTATGACAGTGCATTTTATATTTTAACATGGAAAAACTCTCTATGAAATTTTATACGTATTATCTAAAAGGTATAGATGATGGGGAATTATTACTAAATAATTATATTCAAGTGTAAAACATTAATAGGTCAAAAATAAACCTTACAGTTCAATAATAATAATGCAATTTTTAGTGTGAAAGCTGCATGTAAATTATAATCAACTGCTGCAATAATTTTTATATCGGAAAGCTGACTTTCAGTAAAACAACAGAAGAGGAAATTAATACTATTTTGAACGCCTTACCCTTGTCTAGTGACAATGTTTAATAGACTGACTTAAGTCCAATTCTATAATACCAATATAGATTAATTTTAACGTCAAATATAAAAAAAGCTAATAATTATTTAACTAATAATTATCGTAACTTAACGGCTCGAAATTGTTTAATTATTTAATAACTCTAATTTTATTAAAAGGATCATGTTTCTTGCCATTTTAGCCTCTTGAGTGACCTTATGTTTTGTGTATGTATCTTATTGTTATTATTTTTAAATTTTTATTTATTCCAAATAATATGTTATTTATTATTTGTTTATTGCAGAAAGTTTCGTGGTATAAACTAATTGTGTTATAATTAATCGTTAATTTATTATACACTACTAAGGGAGACAAACAACAACGTTTACCGTCTATCTAATTGAGTTATAAAAAATAAAATTTATTTTTAATATAATATCTTAAATTATATTATGCTCGTATTATTGGCCAAACATTTCCTTATTTAATTTGCGAAAATAAGCTTAATATTTTTCAATAGTTACATTAATTTTAATCTAACTTTAACTTACTTTTTATTTTTTCCGAATTTGAGAATACAAAATATATTAATGGACATTAAAAAGTTTTAAGAACAGTTGTTAAGAAGATAGTGCGCAATTAAATTTCCTCAATATTTGTCATAGTAATTTAAAACTGTAGATAGCGGTTCACGTCATTCAGCGTTCATTCTCAGAATAATCCAGGAGTTGCTTGTGCATAATAAACGACGTGAAACTATCCAGTCGCAATATTCGCAAAGGTTTTTATTTTCGGCGATCCATCTTCGACATAAATAGAAGATGAATTGTTACCCGACCGATTTTTGTAACAAATATATAAAACGAAGACTAAGGCTCTTAAAACGCGGGGATTCGGTAAACGATAAAGTACACATTGTGAAACATCTTATTACCATCCCGTACATTAAGGATTGTAGCAAGAACATTTGTAAGGCCCTGAGAAACAAAGGGTTCGACGAGGTTTATACGGTTCCTAAAAAACTCGACCGCATTATCAAAAGAGGAAAAGATAGGTTGGAAAACGTTAAACGTATGGAGCTTATATACGAGATTGATTGCCTTAATTGCGAGGCACGTTACATCGGACAGACCAAAAGAAATTTGGAGACTAGAATCAAAGAACATTGTGCTAATATTAAAAAGCATCCCAGCAAGCATTCTGTTGTTAGCAAGCACAAGACCTCTTGCAACCATGAATTTAATTGGTCTAGTCCCAAAGTTCTACACAGTGAAAAACACTTTAAAAAGAGAGAGATCGCCGAAATGCTGTTTATTAAAAAAGATAACAACACTATTAATTTACAGAAGGACACTGACAACCTTCCAGTGATATATGAAAAAATAATAAATTTAATGTAAGCGTTTTCGGTTACCTCTGCCTTTGTTTTTCACTCAGTCGTCCGTTGTCATCTGAGGTGAACGCACCACCGAACACCACATTTATTAATATAACTTTTCAATTGTTTATTACCTTTCGACATATGAAACATGTAAGCGGGACTCTCTTTGCTCCTTTATTATAATTTATACTCCTTCCGTATTATACTTAGTTCGTAAACTTATTACTTATTATACTCTTTTTTGTATTTTAGTTCGTAGACTCATTGCTGTCACATTGTGTACAATGAAGTGATTTTTCAACCGTTTAATTGTAATGTACGCACTTGATAAGGACCGGAATCTCGGTCGAAACGCGTTGTGCTTATTAAATAAAGACTGCTAGTTCGGTCGAAAGTAAAGGATTTTGTTCATAAATAGAAGCATTGACGGGTTCAATTAGAGAATCAATAGTGCTCTCAACACGCTGATTTTAATACAATTATTGTCGATCACGAAAGTTTGAGTTTGGATCGGCGATGATTTATGACGCTACATGCAAATATTTTATTCCCTTTCATGCCGCGAAATGCAATTATGTATAACATTTCGCTGCAAATTCAGGAGCGATATACACTCCTCCCTTTTTCGCGTTGTGAATTTAACTTCCCCGACAAAATCGTGTCTGGGAAAGATTCAAAGATGTGCGATTTATCTGAGACGCGCGAGAAATTTAATTGCCTAAGGATGAATCTCGTTCTATCGATATATTTGTTTATATGAGGGCATTTAACGTGTCGTCAACCATTTGTTTATCGGTTTTTTGACACATCCAGTTCTTTGGTCTTTTCAAACCAGTTCGGTTGTGTTTCGTATAAACAAGCCGACACGATTGCCGGGGATGTAAAGTTAGCATAAGAAAACGAAAACTCGCACAACAATAACTTTAGATTCGTAAGGAGTCACATTACGGTGAAATAAATATCACAGTACACAAAAGATAATTTTTCAGTTACATAAAGGGGAGGAACATTAATAGCGCAACGTTGGATCTAAAATCTATTACAAAAATTATTCTATTATAAAATAAGGGTGCTATGTTGTCGTATTCTTTTTTCATGCAACATATGAGCTGTCTCGTAATATGACATGCATCTAAACGTTAATCGCAATTTACTCAGAATTTCATGTTTACTGTTAAACAGCTCTGCAATGAAACTACTGGCTCGTTTGGCATTACCGTTTCACTTGAATAAGTTGTATACAATAGCGCGATCAACCGTTTGAAAGAGAGATGAAACGTTTTTCACTACTTGCATGCCTCGACGTCGAGATATATTACGCGAAACGTAATAATCTCACGTTTCTTAGGATATTCAAATAGATCACGCGATAAATCTTTATTCAGACCGTCGGCGAAACAAGAACAGCTAGAGAATGTAAATCTTTTACCTGTCAAATATCTTTCTCCTTATAACGTTCTCTGGTGCCGCTCCAACACTCGAACTTCTTTTACTCGCTTGTCTTCTTTTACAGGATTGTCTGCGATCCTGGCACTTTTCAACGAATGATTTAAACCGGTGAGAATCCGAAAAGAGGGCCATGCGCCGTTTCCCTACGACAGAATTTACTTCTTATTGGCTTTTTATGGCCACGTAACCAGGTAGCTAATGAGGCATGACAATGCGCGTCACGCGACTTTTTTAGAAATTGCATGCGGTTCTTTTAAACTACAATAAAACAATAAGATCTTCAAAGATACGTTTTCGGCATTTAAATCGTTATAGGAAACGTAAAAAGCGTTAGTAGCATGTACACTTATATATATTAATATAATTGTATACATTATAATACATTATTATAAAATATATAGTTAGGTTAATTTATTGCTACAAGATAAACAAACTTTAGCGACGCTAAGAGAAACCGGTATTTCCATTTTGCAAGTACCCACTCGCCGATATGAAAACCGCGGTACTCTCCAATTGCTAGCAGCAGCGAATAAAGAAATTTTGATCTGCAAGAGCGACAATAAAGAATTCACAAAGAGAAATTTTCGCAGAGACATAGCGACAACGCATGCCTGTCGAAAAATAGTGTACTTCTGTGTTCGAAGAAGCTGGAATATTACAAGTATATATTATATATCGATGGGTGAAGAGTGCCAAGGTAGGAGTCTTGTAAATACAAAGTTTCATTATTTATTAATTATACTGTATACTGTGCTATTATTTATTAAAACAAAAAATAATAATCCATTAATATAATATATAACGTTTAAAATAATATATGACGTTCAGATTTCAATTGATATTCACATATAATTTTTTTAATCGACATGTTCTATATAATCAGTGCTTTGTGACGATTCGTTTCCTTCGACATTTCTCTTCAATTTGTCCCATTCCGCAGCAGCCTCTAAAGCAAGGAATGCTAATTTCTTGATCTCCTTATTTTGCACGTTATCGTTGTTGCTCAATGCCTTCAGTAGTTCCTTTATATCTGTTTTCATGAGTGTTGTAGCGACGTCTTTCGTACTTCTCATCATATTTAACACAATTTCAATACTTTTACGTTGTAAGTCACCGTCTGGATTAGTGAGTAAAAGGCATAAAGATGTCTGCCAGAAATCCCACAGGTAGAATATTTCCTTGCAAGCCTCTATGCTGGCCGCTGTCAGTCTCGCTATAGTTCCAATTACTGCCTTCCTAGTATCTTCATCTTCGTCCACGGACAAAATCATAAGATACCAAACTTTATTAGGTGTCTGCTTGACATATTGGATTGCAACTTCGCGGCATAACATTAAATTATTTATAAGTTGTGCAAACGTGCGTTTCAACATGTGATGGTAATTGTCACGCATAATATAGTCCTCGAATTTTTTAAATCCTGCTTCGTTGAATATATGTTTTCGCATGGTGTCGTTGACATTTGCTAGATTGCGCAAAGCTGTTAGAGCCTCGCAATTCTCATTCACCGAACACTCCGGGTTCAGGAGATCTATGATTGGCCTAACGACCTCCATGATCATCTGTCCGGGAAAAGCAACCTCAGGACGTATCGTGAGTCCCAGATGGACGAGGGCTCGCGAAGCATGCTTCTTTCCCTTGTCTGTGCCATCCAGCGCTAACGACAACAATGCCTCCACGCCGCCTTGTTCAACAACTACTTCTCTCACTTCCTCTTGACTGCATATCCCATTGAAAATGCGGGATATTAATTCTTTGCAGTTTTGGCTGCCCGTTTTAGCGAGGCTCACCAAAGCGCCGGTCACACCAGCCTCGGCTAACACGCACCGCCTTTTTTCCACGGAGCTGTCTTTGGCCAGTAAGTGATTTTCAACATCAATGTATTCGGAAAACTCTACCACCTTGGGTATGATTGCTTCCTTATAAGCGCTGCACAAGTTTACCAACAATGTGACCACACTTTCTAGAACCAATTGATCGTTAGTCTTGGCGAACTTGATCATCGCTTTAACGGCTTCTTGACTTTTGATCATCTTATTTTTAACTTCGACGTCGAAAGTGAGATAGGACAGACCTTCAACGGCCCATTTTCTCGTACTCTCTTCTTTCTTCGAATTGATCAAGCATCGTATGCAAACCTCGAACAATGTCTCCATCGCTTCATATGCGAACGGATCGATAGTGGCGTATTCGCGAATGCTCTTTTGAAATCTGCTTAACTTGCATAAACCCACTAACGCTCGAACCCGAATTGAATCATCCTTAGATCGATACAGTTTTTCCAATATATTTATACCTCGACGTAAGAACACGTTGACCTCCTCATATTTTGTCGCAGCGGCAATGATACATTCGCAAGCCACTTTCTGCTGTAATACGTCATTCGTTTCCGACATTGCGAGCATCACTTCAGCCATCTTATTTTTAGGGATAATTAGGTCTACAACATCTAACGAACCGTATATTAAAGTTGTCAGCGCAACTATTATACGCACCTGTAAAACAATCGATTAACAATTTATAAACTTTTACGTTTCGTGAAACAATAATTGATTTAAAGAAATGAAGACAGCTACAATGTTATTAAAATTTGATCAAAAATAGGATAACTCTTTAATTAAGAGTAAATTCACAAAATACTATAGATGACAATCATATTCTTCAATAAATTTCGATTAACATCTGTTATAATCATATTTTAATTTGTAATTTATAGGATATATACAATATTGATTATTAAAAAAGAAGTCTTCTTTGAGATTTTTGCTTTAAAAATGGAATTCAAATAGGCTATACTTAAAAAAAAGTTCGGCTATTTATTTTGTAACAATTTAAATAATCAGAAAAGATCGGAAATTATCAAATTTATACCTTAGATTCTACATCAGACGTAAGCAATTTATCTTCGATAAGTTTATCAATGACGTTGAGAAATGTATTTTTATCCTTAGCACAGTACAAGTTTTCATATATTCTTGCTAAGCACATACTGGTTATAGCTCGTGTGGAAGACGTGATGTCCATCGAAGATTCGTATTTGTATTCTTCCATTTCACTGGCCACCTCCATTAAGCTTTTCAAACCGCCAAGCTCGACCAATCGTTTGGACCAGTTTAACGCAGTATAATTAATATTACGCATAATAAATTCTATTAATGCGTTTCTAGCAAGGCCTGTTATCGTTCTACACATTATACCTTCCAACAAGCACCACAGAATCGTGTCAATTTGTTTCTTATGCACTTTGCAAGAAGCTTCGTCAGGTATTGAATAACGTGTGTTACTCATGCCGCTGTAAGTGTTCAATATATTCTGAAATCAAAATATAGATTTCTAATTACTGAAATACGTTCAATGATATAACTACACGTATTACGCTCGACAATATTTACCTGTAAACAATATTGAAAAGCGTTGATTCTCTCTGTAGATGCGGTGTCCAATATTTCCAGGCACCAAGGTAAGCCGACATATTTCACAACGGACTCAATTCGATTAATATTGCTTTTGCATAACTCGCCTACAATACGAATTGCGCTAGAGACCAGTTTCTCGTTTTTTTCCACTTTCACAAGTTGTGCGATTTTGGATACACCTTCCTTTTTGAAGATCTCCTCGGCACCAGCTCTCTCACGTGCGAGCACAAGCAGATTATTCATAGCCGTTTCACGTTTCTCTTCATCTGTGTTCACGTTAAATACTAGGTCCATCAATTGTGATATCTAATACAAAGCGAAATTAAGTGTATACTTAAATATAATAATCTGTATAATAAAAATATAAATATCTATCAAAACAATATTTGTATTGTGTAATTTTTACCTATATAATGTGTGTATACTATTAATCAATAAAAATTAATATCTAATTTTATAGTAAAAGAAGACAAAACTCAAATCTGCTTGTCCAATTATATGTAGGTAATTTTGAATAAACAAAAACTCTTACTAATATGCTGGCAATGAGTGTAACAAAGTTTTACAATTATATGATATTATCTACACCAATTATTATGTCTTGCAAATTATTAAGCTTTTGTAATAGTTATGTACATTTACCTCGGGACTAATACTTGCATTTTCCTCACGTCTTTTGTCTACAATTTTTTGTAAGCGTGCCTCTATGAGCAGAATAATTATGTTATTAGGATCAAATAAAAGAATAATTTTTGCGTCTTGATGTGCCTCTTCGAATCTCTCTAACGCTTGTAGTGCTTGACATCTGTGAAACAGTGCATCGGGATCGTTACTGCATATCATTAAGGCACTGTCGCACTCTTCAATCACATTCCAATATTCGTGCATCATAAAATAAGCGGAAGCTCGATTTACGTGGTATACTGCTTTCTCTGCGTTGTCCTCTACTAGGTTCAATGCGTTTGTGTAGTATATTAAGGCTGTAGACCAATCTCTGTGTTTAAACTCTCCGTCAGCCATGTCTTTCCATTTCTCTGCAGTCATATCTGCCATGGTAGAATATCTCTACAACACAATATATATAATGCTGCATTACATGTTTTATGTTTTGTCATAAAAAATCTCTTTGATACTTTAAATGTATTATCTTAAATGCGAAAAGTACAGATAATGGAATTATTAGTAAATAATTATACTCAAGTATGAAACATTATTGGATCAAAAATAAACTTTACAGTTCAATAATAATAATGCAATTTCTAGTGTGAGAACTGCATGTAAATTATAATCAACTGCTGCAATAATTTTTATATCAGAAAGCTGAGACTTTCACTAAAACAACAAAAGAGGAAATTAATTCTACTCGTATTTTGAGCGCCTTACCTTTTAGTGACAATGTATAACAGACGGACTTAAGTCCAATTTTATAATACCAATATAGATTAATTTTAACGTCAAATATAAAGAAAAAAACTAATAATTATCATAACTTAACGGCTCAAAATTGCTTAATTATTTAATAACTCAAATTTTATGAAAAAGACCATGTTTTTTGCCATTGTAGCCTCTTGAGTGACCTTACGTTTTGTGTATGTATCTTATTGTTATAATTTTTTAGTTTTTATTTATTTCAAACAATATGTTATTTATTATTCGTTTATTGCAGAAAACTTCATGGTAGACTAATTCTGTTATAATTAATTATTAATTTATTATTTGCTACTGAGGAAAAACTAACAACAAAATGTTTACCGTCTATCTAATTAAGTTGTAAAAAATAAAATTTATTTTTAATATAATATTTTGAATTATGCTCGTATTGTTGGCCCAATAATTCCTCATTTAATTTGCGAAAACGAGCCTAATATTTCAATAGTTACATTAATTTTAATCTCGCTTTAACTTACTTTTTATTTTTTACCAAATTTAAGAATACAAGATATAGTAATGGGCATTAGAAAGTTGTTAGATCAGTTTTTAAGGAGACAGTATGGGCAATTAAATTTCCTCAATCTTTGTCACAGCAATTTAAAATTGTAGATTGCGGTTCACGTCATTCAGCGTTCATTCGCAGAATGATTCAGGAGTCGTTTGTGCATCACATTATAAACGACGTGGAAATATTCAGCAACATTCGCGAAGGTTTTCTTTTTCGGCGAACCATCTTCGACATAAATAGAAGCATTGACGGGTTAAATTAGAGAATCAATAGTGCTCTCGACCCGCTGATTTTAATTCAATTATTGTCGATCACGAAAGTTTGAGTTTGGATCGGCAACACGATTTATGACGCTACATGCAAATATTTTATTCCGTTTTATACCGTAAAATGCAATTATGTATAACATTTTGCTGCAAAAGTCAGGAGCGATATAAACTCCTCCCTTTCTCGCGTCGTGAATGTAACTTCCCCGACGAAAGCGTGTCTGGGAAAGATTCAAAGATGTGCGATTTATATGAAACGCGCGAGAAATTTAATTGCCCGAGAATGAATCTCGTTCTATCGATATTTTTGTTTATATGAGAGCATTTAACGTGCCGTCAACCGAGTATTTGTTTATCGCGAGGTTTATCGGTTTTTTGACACATTTAGTTCTTTGGTCTTTTCAAACCAGTTCGGTTGTGTTTCGTATAAACAAACCGACACGATTGCCGGGGATGTAAGGTTAGCATATGAAAATGAAAACTCGCACAACAATGACTTTAGATTCGTAAGGAGTCACATTACGGTGAAATAAATGTCACAGTACACAAAAGTTAATTTTTCAGTTACATAAAAGGGAGTAACATTAATAGCGCAACGTTGGATCTAAAATCTATGACGGAAATTATAGTCTCATTATATATATAAAATAAGGGTGCTATGTTGTCGCTGCCCTTTTTTATGCAACATAAAAAAACGTGAGCTTTCTCGTGTAATGTGACATGCATCTAAACGTGCGTTTATGTTAATGCGCTAATCGCAACTTACTCGGGAATTCTGGTTTACTGCTCAACAGCCCTACAACTTATACTGGCTCGTTTGGCATTACCGTTTCACTTGAATAAGATATAAAATAGCGCGATCGAGCGTTTGAAAGAGAGAGATGAAACGTTTTTCAGTATACTTGCCTCGACGTCGAGATATATTACGCAAATTAAACGTAATAATTTGATGTTTCATAGGATATTTAAATAGATCACCTGATAAACCTTTATTCAGACCGTCGGCGAAACAGAACAGAATGTAAATCCCTTACCTGTCGAATAGCTTCCACCTTATAACGTCCTCTGGTGCCGCTCCAACACTCGAACTTCTTTTACTCGCTTCACGATTGTAATACCGATTGTGAGAATCCGAAAAGAAGGCCATGCGCCGTGTCCCTACGATAGAATTAACTTCTGATTGGCTTTTCAACGCCACGTAACCAAGTAGCTAATGAGGCATGACAATGCGCGTCACGTGACTTTCTTTAGAAATCGCATGCGGTTCTTTTAAACTACAATAAAACAATAAGATCTTCAAAGATACGTTTTTGGCATTTAAATAGTAATAGGAAACGTAAAAAGCGTTAGTAGCATGTACACTTACATATTAATATAATTGTATACATTATAATACATTATTATAAAATATATAGTTAGGTTTATTTATTGCTACAAGATGAACAAACTTTAGCGACGCTAAGAGAAACCGGTATTTCCATTTTGCAAGTACCCACTCGTCGACATGAAAACCGCGGTACTCTCCAATTGCTAGCAGCAGCAAATAAAGAAATTTTGATCTGCAAGAACGACAATAAAGAATTTACAAAGAGAAACTTTCGCAGAGACATAGCGACAATGCATGCCTGTCGAAAAATAGTGTACTTTAGTGTTCGAAGGCGCTGGAATATAAGTATATATTATTTATCGTGGGTGAAGAGCGCCAGGGTAGGAGTCTTGTAAATGCAAATTTTTATTTTTTATTAACAATACTATATACTGTATTATATTATTTATTAAAACAAGAAATAATAATATATTAATATATGATGCTTAGATCTCTATTGATATTTACATATAATTCTTTTAATCAACATGTTCTGTATTATCAGTACTTTGTGACGATTCGTTTCCTTCGACATTATTCTTGATTTTGTCCCATTTTGCAGCAGCCTCCAAAGCAAGGAATGCTAATTCTTTGATCTCCTTATTTTGCACGATATCGTCCATGGTCAGTACCCTCAGTAATTCCATTATATAAATTATATTTATTTCCATTTGTTTTGTTGCGACGGCTTTCGTGCTTCGATCATCATATTTAGCACAATTTTTATACCCCTATATTGTATGTAACCGTTTGAATTAATGAATAAAGATCATAGTTCTTCTAACGAAGAATCCGAGTCGATTATTACTTCGCAATACTTTTTGCTGACCGCCGTTAGCATGGCAACAATGCCGCCTTGTTCAACAACTATTTCTCTCACTTCCTCTTGACTGCATATTTCATTGAAAAGGCGGGCTATTAATTCCTTGCAGTTTTGGCTGTCCGTTTTAGCGAGGCTCACCAAAGCGCTGGTCATACCGGCCTTTGCTAACGCGCGCACAGTCTTTTATTCACGAAATTGACTTTGTTCAGTACCAAATGTTGCATCCCCAAAAAATTGACCCAAAAGAGACAGTTCTTTTATCTCGGGTATGAGTTCATCGTCATAAGCATTGCACAAGTTTGCCAACGCGAACGTTGTGATCACTGCGTAGAGTACCGATTAATCGCCAGTCTTGGAGAGTTCGAACATCGCTTGAATTGCTTCTTTGTCCTCGATACACTTTTCTTTGACCTCGGCGTCGGCGAAAGTAATATACGATAGGCCTTAATTAATAGTCTATTTTGTCATATCTTTTTCTTTCTTGGGATTGGTCAAGAATTGTCTGAAAACCTCAGCCAATTTATTCGACGCTCCATTTTTGATGAACGGATCTATAGTGGATGTATTTGTCTATGCTCCATTCAAATCTGCACAACTTGCACAAACCCACAAACGCTTGAAGTATAATTGAATCATCCTTAGATTGGTACAGGTCTTCTAATATATTTATACCTTGACATAAGAACAAGTCAGGGCGGCAGTGTGGTCTAGTGGTAGAGCGCCAGACTCGCAATCTGGAGAAGCAGGTTCGAGTCTACTTGAGCACGTAAAAATAGAATTTATTTCCGAAGCTCCCCCCCCCCCCCCCCCCGCTGCGATAAATGGATTCTCAAACGGGGAAAACTGAGCTCCGTCTTTCGAAAGAGACGCGTTAAGAAGTTGGCCCAAAGGTTGAAGGGTTGAGTGTGGAGATGAGTCGATATCCTTAAATTTCGTCTCACAGCGGCAATAATAAAAATTTTAAAAACGAATAGAAGACCAATATCGAATGGAACATCAACATCCGAACTGCACTACTTGGAATGTTTGAACATTTAAAGTTACTGCAGGCAAAATCTATGTTATGTTTCTATATACCTACTTAACTTTTAAAACAATAAATATATGCTTTTAATTGTATATTAAAATCATGTTTTAATATTGATGTTTGTGTCTATATAATAAAAGCTTTAAAGCGCTGATCGCAAAAACATTTATAAATATTTGAATAAACTAAAAGATATGGTATATATATATATTATTATATATATATGTACATACATATACACTGCCGTCATAAAGTTTCCGGACAAGACCTATAATTAAATTCAAACCTGCTTGCTCGTGTTTTTCTTGGTCTCGCATTAGGAGGAGATTTTCAAACAAACATTTAAATTTTATTTACATCTCATATAGTTAACATACTGGTGAGTATTCTTTTGCTTTTTTACAGGATTAGAGTAAATGTTCGAAAATACGATTAGATTTATTTATTTCATTATTTAAAAAGTATGAATTGTGAACTAAATGTTGGCTTAAAATTTAATTTTTTTTTGTTTCTCACTAGTTAAATAAAATTGAATCATTTCTTTTAAAATAATAGGCGTTTTACTTCAATTTTTGCGATTTCTATCTTTGTCTGGAAACTTTTCGACGGTAATGTATTATATATGTACGTATGTATGTATGTATGTATTTATGTATGTATGATGTATGTATGATGTATGTATGTGTGTATGTATGTATGTATGTATGTATGTGTGTATGTATGTATGTATGCATTGCAACCGTCTTATGTTACAGATCGTTGGGTCACAGTATAACCAGAGAGAAACCTGTATAACCAGTATAGGTACAATATGACATACACACATTAGGTACATACATGATACAAATATTGGATACATTATAAATACATACGCAGCACACATTCGGTGCCAATTCAGAGGCATCTTTTTGATCTCTGCGTGAAGGTCCACGTCCACACTCTACACGTGACTCTGACCATCCTAGCCAAGTTAATATAATAGGACCGAATAGAGGAAGTAATGGTAGTGGTCTAGTGCCCTATCATAAGTAATAAGTGTGTAGTCACTCCTTTTCTTTTAAAAATTTAAACTGCATTGTAAATTTAAACTTATTACTTAAATTTAAACTGTTATTATTACTGCATTGTTTAATATTGCACCTAAGTATAACGTGCTTCATTCATTTTATTCATTTTTCAGAGATACTTACAAGTGGTTTGGGCACGTGTGTGCATACGTATATACGTACCTGTAAGGGCTCAGACACAATGAGAGGAATAAAGAAAAAGGAATAGAATTCATAGTCGCATCCTTTTTCAATAGACATGTATTGAAAAAGGATGCGACTATGTATTCCTATTCCTTATTCATTATTCCTTATTCCTTATTCCTTATTCCTTATTCCTCTCATTGTGTCTGACCCCTAACGTTGTATTTCATTATTGGGTCCAATCAGAAGCAAAAGCTACGCAGCTTTATCTGCGCGACCTGCAACCACGCATTTTTCACGGAATGCCACGTGCTGGACTGTGGTTGGATACTTATGTTGGACAGACTATACCGTCATTATTTCAATTCAAGCGTGTGCAAAATTTGTTATAGAAGGTTGAAAAGAGAGGGATTGTTTTCTATTTTTATATATAGTGTAAGTATTATAGATATTAATATTTGGTATAATTCAAACTGCCAGATTGTATATTTTTATTTCTAGTTTTACTCAATAATTTTAAACTTATACTAAAACACAGTATAACTTGTAGCAGTTGTAGCACAAAAACCCTGATATAATTTATATATTTTAAACGCTTTTATTTTTTAAACTTCTCCATTTATCAATTTTCAAACAAATAGTCGTCATATCCAATTTAATACATTATTTTATATTTCAATATAGGTATATTATACGTTTGCAGAAAATTATTTCCATAAAAAATATTAATAATAATTTGTCAAATAAGATGTATGTGGTTGCTATAAATATATCGATAACTTAATGATGTATCTGTATTAATCGCATTTTTTCAATTTAGAATACAGAACGGGAAAGGATTTATCACACACTTCTCCGAGAGAAATAAATCTCTATTTTATAATAAGCTTCTGCACAATGATATAACTATAATAAATTAATATCTAATAATAATAATAATAATAATTATTATTATTATTATATATTATATATTATATATTATTATTATTATTATTATTATATTATTATTATTTGAACAACAAATCTCGATAAGAATCATATTTATGAGGCATAATAATAACTAAATAATAACTAAATAATAATGACAATAATAATATGAAAATAGTAATAATAATAGTAATGTACAGAAGCGTGCATAAAGATTTCCTTGTATACAATCGCTCAAATACATAGACAGTTTTCTTGAATAAATTTTGAAACAAATATACAATAAATCTTACACCATATACCTAAATTACATTGCCATAGTTTTTACAAATTGGATTAACACCTTCTTAGGAGAAATATTTAATCATGATGTGTAAAAATATGAGCAATTAGCGCCTATACATCTAATTTTATAGATTAAGTGCACGCAAGTGTAAAAATAACGCATATAAGTAATCTAGTGACAACGATTTTTCTTCAATTCCTCTATTTGTTATTATACAAACGCGTCTACAGTTTTCTTTTTTACAAATTATACATTGAAAATTGGATAAATCGAAAGGTCACCAGATATTTCGATACATAATCTTTTATTTCTTAAGATACAAAGATACTCAATGTATCTTTGTATCTTAAGAAATAAAAGAGCAGAAGAGGAGTAAACACTCGAATACTTAAAAAATTTACTCCAATTTCTTAATTAAATAACTAATAAAGTAGCGATTAATTCGTTGAATTAAACTTCTCAACACCGGACGAGTGTATCATATATGAATACATGCTCTAACGAAACTTTGACACTTGTTCCTATAAAGTACAAGAATATTTACTTATTTTTTATGAAAATTATGGTTGTCGAATTTGCGCGAATATCTTGCATATTGGAAAGGAAATGTATTGCGTAGGGAATTCGATAGAAAATAACCGAGTTTACAAGACACTCGGAAACATTCATCTGGTGGACGAGACTTGAGAAACCGTAAAAGGCGTCACTTGATACAGAAAACACCTGTTGCACACTCTCACAGGTTTCGTGTGCCCGAAATGAGGCAGTGGAACGTTGTTGCTGCTGCAACGACCACAGAACACTTTACCACATATTCGGCAATGATGTCTACGTCGCACAACCGTGAATCCTGCCTGACAAGCCATACACCTTGGCGTATCGTTGTCCGGCACCCAAGCAGGCGCTCTCTCGATGCATTCCTCCCCCCTTTCAGTGACAGGAGATGCTGTACAAACGAAAAAGACGGACGATTGAACCGCATCACTCGCCACCTCGTCCATATTGTTGCCTGTATTTCTCGTCACAGTATAGAAATCAACGATAAATTCTTTGCAGTTCGGATAACCGGTGTAAAAATTATGAACGTAATCTTTTAAATCCGGTATGTCCTGACATGTCGATTTCGTCGAGTGCGTAATCGAGCCTGATGGCTCCTCGTTCGAGCATAATAACTTCTCCAACATGTACAACTCGCGGTTGTTTAACATCCATAATAGTTCTCTTATCTTGAGAAGGAGAGTCTGAAAATTAATTGTGTTTGTGTGTATATCTTGGCAAAGTGAAAAGAAGACGATACTTAGCTACGAAATGTAAGAATAAATGTATACTGATCATTGTATTATAAATTGAAAAAGCTACGAGTTTGCCTTTCTGTATAGTTATAATACCATCCATATCATGATACAGATATACTTTTAAACAAATTCGTTAGATTATGATCAGCAATAATTTTCAAGTAAATTCCTTACTCTAAATGGTCTAAACATTTCGCTTATCGTGTCAAATGAGCCAGTAGACTTGTGTCATCCTTCTGCAGCGACAAAATGAGGAAAATCGATTAGAAAAATTAATTTAAAAAATTGAGCGTTTCAAGTATATTTCATAGATCAAGCAAAGCTTACACTGAGAAAAAGAGTGTTTAACTTGACTAAATATTTTCGATTACTATTTTTTTAATTGAAATATTTATGTATTTAAATTAAATACGACATATTTTAAATCTAACATGACTTAATTTGACTCAAATACTTAAATATTTCAATTATAAAATAATAATTGGTTGAAAATATTTAACCAAGTTAACAACTTATTTTCTCAGCGTAAGAAATGTCTAAATCACATTTTTTTCGAATTTCAGAAAATGATAGGGAGATTATCCCTACCCGCACACTCGTGAGGGATAAATCCACATTTGCAGTATGTATGTAAGCTGATGGAGCCACACATCTGAACAGTGACACTAATTCGCGCCTACGTCATAACGAAAGGGTCAGCCACGTCACGATTCAAGGGCGCGGCGGTGGGAAACCTGTGCCGTATTATTATCGATGAATGAATTTATACTACCAATATAACGTCGAGCGTATAGGGTAAAGGGTGAAGTCGACTTAATCGTCCACGAAACCTGTAATTCTTATCTAACGAGCATTTTATTCGTAACGAAAATAGTGGCATCGGCGACCTACGAGAAAACAGAAACATGTTGAATTATCATAACGTAGCGTGGTGCTAAGGTAGTAGTAGCACAAAATGAGTTATGACAGATTTCATTGAAACTTGCACTATATATAGATTTCAATATAACCTAATAATTATTGGCGCAATTATAAGTATAATAGATTGACCATTCGGAAGCCGAGATATTTGCCATTAAAATTAACATTATTTACATGTATTGCACGCAAAAAGCATACGGAAATCTCGTATTTTGAATTTTAATAATTAGAGCCAATGTAAGAAAGTGATGAAAAACAGATAGGTATATAGTAGAGAAGGACACTTTAGGAATATTAGTAAAAGACACAAAATTATTGACCATTTAGATTTAGAAATACAATAATAAATAGACCTTGGTTTTCACGATTATTCGACGTAAAAAAGCGACTGAAGGAGAAAAATGACAGAATAGTCTTTTGTTCTGTGTGTGAAGGACAGAACTATCCGAAAGTTTTCAGCATGTAACCGTGAATAGTCGGATGTTTTTATGTCGATTTAGAGTACAAAATTTTGGATTGTACTGTCGCGCTACGACTACCTTAAGATAATAGTAAATTTAACACTTTGTGGCCAATATAGGTCACACGACGACCGTAAGCTTCAAATTGCTTCGGAAGTGCTCATCGCATCGATGGCAACGTACGTTTTAAGGAAACGCGGCGATTTGGAATCCCTTTTTGAGAAAGGCCGGCTTTAAATCCGATTACAATGCGGAATCCGATTCGAAAAGCGCGAAGGTTTTAATTTAAGTATATCGAGTAAAACGCGACTGAGAGATTTTACGAAAATAGCAATTTACATGTAAAAAGAGCAACCGACACATATAGAACGGATGATTTATTCAAGAAAATATGTTTATAGAAGTAAGACAAACCGATTGCGCGCGATCGTAACTCATTATTTACGGATCGTTGATTGTGCAAAGTTTATACATGGATTTATTCTTGTCTCATTGATGCGGATAAGGATTTTATGGAAAATATATTTATAACAATTAAGAAAGCGCATTTATAATAGAATGGGGTTTAATTTTTTCTATTGGTTAAATTCTGAAATTGAGATTATTTCCATAGCGGTAAAAAGATAATTTTAATCAAAACGATGCGAGATCACAGAGAAGAAATTCCTCTATTCTCATTTATATTGTAATACTATTTACGTGTGCTACTCATCGTGTGCTGCTCAATAACGTGCTAATAATAACACGATTTAGGTGCACATGAGTCTCTGACGGTGCAATGTTTGCTGTGCCGTACGGATGTACTTGATACTGAATCATGTCCTACTGGAAATGACTCAGGGTCATGCTTACGTACGCGGCGTGACAAATAAATCAATTAAGCTACCAATATCATAAAACTAGAACAATGTTAGCCATTTGCGCGAGCGAAAGGAGAAGCAAACTTTATACGCTCAGAGCGAGAGAGGAAATGCATTGTTCATGATGCGATTCGTCGCGTTACGCATTCGCGTTATGGAAGTCCGTCACGAAAAGTCGAACCTTCTACGAAGGTGCGATCGTCGCGTTACGCCTTCGCGTTATGGAAGATACGCACGAAAGTCGAACCTTCTACGGAGTGACTTCGGAGCGTCGCGTTTACAGCGTTTGCGTTATGGCAGTTCGTCACGAAAAGTCGAAACCTTATACGGGAGTGGATTCGGAGGCGTCGCGTTACGGTTCGCGTTATGGAAGTCAGTCACGAAAAGTCGAACCTCTACGGGAGTGATTCGGAGCGTCGCGTACGCGTTCGCGTATGGAAGTCCGTCACGAAAAGTCGTACCCTTCTACGGGAGTGATTCGGAGCGTCGCGTTTACGCGTTCGCGTTATGGAAGTCCGTCCACGAAAGTCAAACATTATACGAGCGGATCGAGCGTCGCGTTTACGAGTTTGCGTTATGGAAGTCCGTCACGAAAAGTCAAAACCTTCTACGAGAGCGATTCGATGCGGTCGCGTTACGCGTTTCGCGTTAAGGTTGCGCCTACATCTATCCGTAAATGATTATCGTAAGCCTCCTTACGACCACTTACGACGATCGCAATGCTAGTCGTGAAGTTATCGTAACCTCATCGATGAGTTTATTCACCTTGAACTCTGACGATTACAACGCTTGTCTAGCGTTACAACAGTAACCTAATCTGTCAGAAAAAATTAGCGTAGATATCGTTTAATCGACCCAACTGGCAAGTTTATTTAAAAACGCTACGTTTCGACCGTAGATTTCGGTCCTTTTCAAGCGTATGGATACACAAATTATAAATTAGCCCAAACTACGCCACATCTAAAAACTAAACATCGAAAGTCACAATATGTAATACAAGTATAAATCCACTAAAATATATATAAAATTCAAGCGCTTACATAATTTGTGCGTCGAGATTCAAAGAATTAAATTGTAATATAAATTAAAACGTCATCTTCGTTAGTCATTCGATCGTCGAAGGACGTGTCAGAGCCGTGGCAAGTATTCGACTGACAACAAGCCGGTAAACAATACGAAAAATCGCTTGTAATTATTTAGGCAGTGGAGGGGGGAACAGAGAAGAAAGAGAGGAATTATGTCTCTTTTATAATACGTTCGTAAAGAGCGTTAAGATTCTCTGTGTCCTTTTGTAAATTTATGGTGTCGTCAAATTTCTTAATAAAGAACATTTCTGCCAATTCCCTCTTTCTAATCTGTTTCTCCTTGTGTAATATTTGTGGCCTTTGCCAATCAAAATCATGCCCGTGTGATAATCGGTGATTACTAACCACAGAATGCTTACTAATATCTTTTTTGACATCGTTTTGGTGTTCCCTGAGACGTGTGCATAAATGCTTTTTTGTTTGCCCGATGTATGTGGCATTACAGTCTTTACAATTGATTTTATAGACTAACTCTGTTTGTTTGAGATCGTCAATTCTATCCTTCCCCCTTCTAATTATACCATCAAGTTTTTTGGGGATCCCGCTAATTTTTTCATTATTCACTGGCGATTTAAATTCTTATTTGGTTGTTTCTAATCTGTCAGCCTTCTCGACGCGCGAAGAAAAGTGTGTTTATATGATATATTAAGATAGATATATTGTTTACGAGAGTTTCTTTGCTTACGACCACGATCGCAGCGTTACGATAGATGTAGGCGCACCTTTATCCGGAAGTCCGTCGCGAAAAGTAAAAAAAAAAAAAAAATACGTGTGGCCTCCACGCGCGACAGAAGTGAAACTTCTTAGCTGTGAGGAATTTTTTTTTACTATACGATGTCATTAACCGTTTTACTTCCGGGATACCGATACGTTCGAAATAAAAACGTTACAGCAACTTCTCTTTCAAGAATTTCACACGTGGAAGAAACACATACCTTCTTCTTAACCCTTTAACGGCCGAGTTTTTTCTGGGAAGTTGGCAAAGTCGGTACATGGAAAATCTGAATTCATGAGTATCCAATATGAGAAAAAGGGTTGTTCCAGATTTTTATACCCCCAGAAACTTCCCCCAAATGAAAAAACCACCCCAATTGCTTGAAAACATTTTAATTTCATTTCCTATCGTTTAATTTTGCTCGAAATGGAGACATAGTCATTCCAGATCACGTAGTGGGATTCTGAAGAACTTACGGATCAATTAACCCTTATAAACTACCCCTCAATTGAGAACAACCCACCTCCAATGCATAAAATGTTATAATCACATTTTTTGTATTTACATTTTTTTTATGTGGTTTTCAAACATACATGTAAAATCTCAACCTTAAAAAAAATTTTTTCTGAAAGTTATGCTTATTTCTTATTTTTTTGCAATTTTCGTACTTTTTGGCAGGGTGTAAAACGGAGAGGGTACAACCCTTGCATTTGCCAATTTTTTTATTATTAGATGCATCCTTCATCTTCAAAATGAGCCCTCAAAAACGTCGATATCTTTATTTTTATGGAAGTTATGACTTTTCAAAGTAGGTGGGACGCATGTGTCCCACCGGCCGTTAAAGGGTTAAAACAAAAAATAATTTTCTCATGTTAACTACAGTCAAACGCGAGCAAAGTTCGCTCTGTCAGCGATAAGAACAAGAAAATTTAACCGAGATAAAATAATAATAATAATAAAATAACCGATGTAAAATTTTCCAACTTTTGTATCAATAATTCCGCTTTTGTCATCATAATGGTAAAAAGGTAACATAATCAGAAATTCACTTCTCCGATAACTCCCTAGAAAGTTTTTCCGTATCGCATTGCGTTTAAAGATATTATTACAGGATGCGTATTCTAAGCATTCTCATAAACTTGCTACTATACACAAAAGCTTCTCTAGAGCTTGCCCGCAAAATTCTAATATTACATTTGCATCACGAATGTTTGTATAGTTTTATTTCTGACGTCATATAAATCTTATCGATATGTAACTGCAAGCTCTGGAATGGTGGCAAGATATAAAAATCGATATAAAAATTCAATGTCAAAAATGTCATGAAACGATATCAGAAAATTCGTGAAGCCGATCAATTTTGTGGCATGCTTATGAACGGTATACCGTTTGCTCTGCGCATTCGTAGAACTTGCAAAAGTACACGGAATACTTTTCCGCACAGCGGCCAGCAATGATGTAAGAAAAATCAGCGATTTTTTTATGAACATTAAAACGCTGTTTACAATCTTTTATTTGAAGGATTTATATAAAAAATTTCGAGGCATTCTTCTTTCGCTTTAAAAATTCGTGATGATTTCAATTGCATATAATAAATACCGTTATATAAAAACACCAGTCGATGCATCAGTCGTTTAATCGACTTATAAGGCCACGCTTGTTTTACATATTTAAATAGACTGACGACTGAACGATTTTCATATCTCCCTTGAGTCATATCTCTTACCTTGAGACAACAATGTTTAACTCGAAAGATAAAACAAAAATTAACAAAATATAGAAAGACATTTGTGTTCAGTGATCATTCTACTGTCGTTGGAATTTACGGTCTAGAGTTGATTTTGTATCATCTCTAGCCTCCGTTCGGAGGCCACGTTTTAGCAAATTAATTGCAACCTATTTTGCGACTACAATCGCTGTCGTCCGATGAAAGGGGAAGAGGAACGATTCGGACGAACCGCTCTCTCAAGCCTGCTCGTTTCTTTCAAAATATCGCCTTTAGCTTTGAATTTCGCCGGAGAGCGCTCAACAGTTCGTAACGATTTACTAGAAAGTCGCGTGTTTCAACGTCGAGCGCGGTAGGTGAATGACGCAGACGCTCTTCCATCCGCAAAGCACGATGATTAAAATACAGTATGCGAGGAGTAAATTCTACATTATACGCGAATATATAAATCGAAAGAGAATGCGCCTTTAAACCGTCGCGTCCATCGAGCGAGCGATTGCAGTTAATGCAGTTTTCGAGGAACACCGATCAATTCTACTATGCGGTAGATTACACACTTTGCGCTCGTTTTGCACGGGCAATAGGCCTGTTCGGTTTAGCTTAACTTCTTGCACAGTTCATCTTTCCTTTTTTTCTTTTCACGTTGTATAGAAGAAGAGAAAAGATGAACTGTGCAATAGGAGTTTAACTAAAACAAACAAGCCTAAACTGCCAAAAGTCATCGAATGCGAAAAAAATACCGAGCACCGCTGCACAGAGAAATATTCTTGATTTGAAAATATCTTTAGTTTTAACGTAGAAATTTTGAAATAATATAAGATTATATTGCGTTTAAAGAAAAAAATATTACGTTAAGCAAGGAAAACTTATTTAAATAAAGTCATTTATGTAGTTTGCAGTTCAACCAATAAAGAAATGTAGAAATAATTTACTTTGAAATTCTTATAAGAAGATTATATTGTCTCGTATACGTATACGCAAGATCACTATAATCTTCTTATAAGATATTTAACTTTTTATTTTTTCTTCAACATTTTTTTTCTTACGATAGTTCAACTATATAAATAACTTCATTCAAGCAAGTTTTCCTCGTTTAACGCAATATTTTTTGTTTTAACGCAATATAATCTTATTTCAGGATTTTCACTATATAAACTGAAGATATTTTCAAATGAAGAATATTCTTTTTTTCTGTGTGTGACTCATTTCGAGCTAGCAACGTTGACTCTCTCGTTAATGCCGTCACCCTATATCGCCGCGATTTCCACGTATCTTTACTCGTTCCGTTTCTTTCTCTTCGTTTCTCGTCATGTACAAGCTTCCTTTTACCAAATCAGATCGATCAAATCGTGTATCGGCATTCTGTCGGTATCTTTATTACTGCGAATCTCCACGAAGAATAACATTGGGTATTCCGCATATATTTAATGAGAAATCGATGACCCTGACAGCGATTCAATCTTTTCAGAATAAGAGGCAACGTCGCGCGGTTTTATCAAACGGTCCTTTCTCTCTCTGGCTCTTTTTCTCTCTTCTCCCGGTTATTAATAGCGTCGTAAAAACAGGCACTTTACATGTTCCCATTCTGACAAATCTCTCGCGCGAGCGTATCTTCTGTATGTAATAGAAATTTCTCAAGAAGATATTTTCCCGCGATATCGCTATACCATACGAGGTATTTATTCCAATATCATAGCGGCTTGAGTCTGCGTGTCCGCATCTTATTTAAATTCGTTGATCTCTATAGTGTCGCGACGGTCATTGAATCATGTTTGAAAGTTCTGCGACACTACAAAAATAGATAACGCGCATGGAACATTTTGTTACACGCCAATTCGCGTCCGTACTAAATTCTTTTCATTAAGCGGTATTCATAATTTGGATGGAGAATCTAAGCCGATTTTTAATACTTTTTGAATTTTTTAAAAAAGCCTAAATTTGAGAAAGTTATAGCTTGCTAAAGTTTCTTTATGACGTCAGATCGAGGATAACTACAAAGGATGCCGCAGCACCAGTATGACGTCACACACATTTTCGTGTACTATATTTTCTTCAATTTTAAAGATATTGCAAAAATTCAAAAAGTTTACAAAGAAAGTATGCCATGATCTATCAAAATATACTGTTAGGTAAAAGTCCGTTTTGTGGCCAATTGTCGGGAATCGATGTCGCTCGGACGTAAATATACGCGATTCTTATCGCGCCGTATCACGCGTCGCGATATTAAAGGCATAGGGGAAGGCCGGGCAGCGGGGATATGTTAAGGTTTGGCAAGAAAAAGGACACAGTTAAAATTGATATCAGAAACCTTTTTTAGTCTTATAATTCTCTACAAACAATCAACTTTCAAATAAAATAAGAAAAAAAATAAAAATGTTAAACTTTTAAACTTTTTTGGAATGAAAAACTAAAACAGGAGAAACTGTCCGCTTTGCCCGACCTCCCTGAGTAAAGCGGATGATCACTTGATCTTTGGTAAAAACAGTAGTAAACCTTCCCAATTTTTTTTTACAGTTTCTTCATATGCCGTTGTAAAGTTGCACCCCGGAATCTGGAACTTTTTGGCTACCTATGTAATAGATTCTTTTTTCTTATTGACTGTATCCATGGCGCGTCTTTGGTTGTCGCTTGGTCTATTTTACGTTTGTACTGGAAAACCATCTTAAAACAGAAAAACAGCAATCCTAATATGATCGGGCAAGGGGGCAAAGTGGGGTGCAGGTTCATCCGCTTTGCCTCCATCCGCTTTGCCTAAAGGACATATTTGGCGCGAATCAGCGCGAACTTGGAAAGAGGTTAAGCAATAAGTGAAAAGTTTTTTACTCTAATAGAGCCTTAAGAACAGAGAATTTTTATAAAAAAAGATTTACAGTGGTTAAGGAACGTTTACTACTAATAATCAAGCAACATACCTTAGCGAAAATCGCAATTAGAAAACGCACCAAATTTATTTTTTGTTCATAAAAAACTGACACGAGCAATCACATGATCTTTCACACTGCCATGGCATCGGCGGCCGGTCACTCTCTCTTCCTGCTGAGACTCATAGCGCTATCTCGTATATAAGAGAAAAAAAAAACGAATTTATCCGCTTTTGCCTAGGGTGTTCTCTTAGCCCGGCTTTTTCCTCCGCTTTGTCGCGATGAGCCGCGACATGAACGTTAATTTACACAATCAAACAACTCCTCTCTGCTTTGTTATCTGCCTTTCCGTTCTGTTAGAGAATTCTATCATTTGAAATTTATTATTCGCATGCCTATCAAGAGACATGTCTTGCGCAAAGTCACGTGCAGCGCTATGATACATTGTTAATTTTAAGCGCTTTAGCCTTGCAATTAGTACAAAAGCGTTTCACTCCGTTTCTGTGACATTTATGAAGTGGAACACCATGCACAGAATTTCTCACCGTCCTTTATTTCTCTCCGTATAATTACTAATCGACTTGTAAATTGGCTTGCAGGCTCGCGTTATGGTGTTAATAAAGTCATTATAGGAAAGTGTGACATTTCCCATATCCTACGTCCTACATAAAAAAATAAATATTCTTGATTTGAAAATACACTGCTCAAAAAGATTATGGCATCACTCAATTCATATCAAAATTTCGCATAATTTCAAATAAACGTATCTTCGCAAAAAATGGTTGTATTTAAAAAAATTTTTTTTTATTTTAAAGGATAAAGTCTCTACTTTTAGAAACCACCGTTAGATTTTGATTTTATCCTCTTCCCCTCCCGGTATCTCTTTAAAAGTGAGGACGTGTTTTTTCTCCGAAAAAATGCACAGTTTGACGCACTCTACTGGGTGGAATAAATTTTCTTTGCAAATGTCATAATAACCATCGTACAATATGGACTTTTACCTGCGCAAATTAAAGAAAAATTGAGGTCCGTACGATTTTTTTTCTTGAAGTTACGGCGTATCAAAGGAGAGTGAGTGAAATAGGCCGATTTTTTCTAAAATGTGTAACGTACGTAATCTTACGTTTTCTGGGTCGCTAAATACGATGGTAGCATTTTTGTCCGTCTAAACCCGTAAGAAAATGATTAAAATTCGCTTTAAAGGAGTCAAAATAATTCACTTTTAATTTAACTTAAATCACTTTTAGTTTGAAAGTGACTTATTTCGACACCTTTAAAGCGAATTTTGATCACTTTCCCACGGGTTTAGACGGACAAAAATGCCACCATCGTATTTAGCGACCCAAAGAACGTAAGATTACGTGTACGTTACACATTTAAAAAAAAATCGGCCTATTTTACTCACTCTCCTTTGATATGCCGTAACTCTGAGAAAAAGAATCGTACGAACCTCAATTCTTTTTATTTGCAGGTAAAATTCCATATTTTACGATGGTTATTATGACATTTGGGAAGAAAATTTATTCCACCCAGTAGAGTGCGTCAAACTGCAGATTTTTTCGGAGAAAAAACACGTCCTCACTTTTAAAGAGATACCGGGAGGGGAAGAGGATAAAATCAAAATCTAACGGTGGTTTCTTAAAGTAGAGACTTTACCTTTTAAAATTAAAAGAAAATTTTTGAAATACGGCCACTTTTCGCGAAGATACGCTTATTTGAAATTATGCGATATTTTGATATGAATTGAGTGATGCCATAATCTTTTTCAGCAGTGTATCTTTAGTTTCAACGCAGAAATCTCGAAATAAGATTATATTGACGAAGAAAACTTGCTTGTATAAATCATTTATATTTTTATATAGTTTAACCAAGAAAAAATAGTTGAAATACTTGAAAAATTCTTATAAGAAGATAGATTGTCTCGTATATGTATAAGCAAGATCACTATGTAATCTTATAAGGATTTCAACTTTTTATTTCATTTTTTCTTGGTTGAACTATAAGTATATATATATAAATGATTCATTCAAGCAAGTTTTCTTCGTTTAACGCAATATAATCTCATTTCCACGTTAAAACTAAAGATATTTTCAAATCAAGAATAATTCTTTTTCTGTGTAGAAAATAGCGATTCTCCAACAATTGAGTAGATAACTCACTTGATGACACAATATGAGATAAATGATTTCATGGAAATAAACGATTTAAAAAAAGATTTCGTGTGAAACATTTTATTTTGACAAATAAATTTTTTAATGTTTTATTTCGCAACAACACAAAAAAAACATTCTTGATTTGAAAATATCTTTAGTTTCAACGTAGAAATCTTGAAATAATATTATATTATATTGCGTTATTATATTTAAAAAAAAACTTGTTTGAAAACAAAGCAAGTTTTTGAAAATTGAGATGATATACTTACTGTGCAAAGTGAATCGCATACCATGCTCTAATTTAATTAAATATTAAAATGTGAAAATTTCCTCACAAATACAAAAATGTAAAAAAAATATTTATTTCTCATTATTATAATAACAGTAATAATTAAATATAAAATATATTTAATGCAAGTATAAAAATAAATAAAATTGTCGAAAAGAGCAATATTTCAAACAAAAGCTATAACTATACCTGTAATAATTAAATATTAAACGAAAAAGACTGTATTTTTTAGCAAAAAGCAGGATTTGGATGCAAACAAAATGGTCATCAGTAGAATGTCTAGTGTTGCTATTTTTGGAATAATAAAATAGATAAATTAATGTAGAACTTTTAACCTACCTTATATAAATTTTGGGATATTGTGAGTGCATGTGTGATTATAATTGTAATGTAAAGAGATCATTAGGAAAGCCGAAGTAATAAGACACGAAAAGAAAAT
This sequence comes from Leptothorax acervorum, assembly GCA_035220615.1. Classification (NCBI taxonomy): domain Eukaryota; kingdom Metazoa; phylum Arthropoda; class Insecta; order Hymenoptera; family Formicidae; genus Leptothorax; species Leptothorax acervorum. The sequence goes on from JASTWQ010000798.1 coordinate 58,911, forward strand.
TAAGAAATTTCTGTCATAATTAATTATGTTAAACAAATAAATATTCAAAATAAATCTCTAATTTTTTCGTATGTTTATAACGCGTAAAGATTAGTGAATTTGAACGATTAAAAAAGGTTGAACAATATTGATAAAATTCATGCTAATTCTGTTTTATTTTCTTCTATTTTTGATCGGATATCGATGTCCATCTAGTCCGGACATTTCGGTACAATTTTTGACAAATTTATTAATGACACTTACACAGCGGCTTGCAAAGTCCGGTTTACAATCACCGTATACTATTCAATAAAAATTTCTTTCTTTTGATCATAATAATCTTATTTAAACAAAAACTATCTTTATACTTAAATTACAATTTATAGTATATATATATATATATATATATATATATACAATATATATATATGTATATCAAAAGAAATTGATCTAAATGTTTAGAGTATGAGATAAGCTTATACTTAAGGGTGCATTCCGCTTCACGCATGATGCGCATGATACACCATTTATCCTTGTTTACATTCGGTGAACAAGGATAAATGATGCATTATGCGCATCGTGCGTGAAACACGGAATGCACCCAGCACCCTAAGTGATCATTATGATCAGAAGAAAAATATTGGGTCGGATAATATAATATATTATTATAGTTATATTAAACCTCATTATAAACCACTGTATAATATCATAGTCATAGATTTACAAGAGAATGCTCGATCAGAACTAAATCTACCGATTTCAATGAAACTTGGCAGAATTTACAGAGAAAATTCCCCCGAATATAATGATAGCCCTATATTTGGATATCTCGCAATTAACGATCAACCGTTTGCGAGATATTTTAAATAAATGTAGCGGCATATTTAGATTGTAGAGTTTATTAGAACACTTACGTACAAGTATCTGTGGCGTAATGGATATGGTAACTGCCTAATAATTTATACACTTTACATCATAACTTTTTATATTATAATTTATATATAATGTAAATTTTTTATATTAAAATAATTTATTTTTTTATATTATATATAACAATTATTTTTATTATAAAACATTATTATATGTGAAAAATTAATTGTTTGTGCGATTTAAACTCAAATTTACAAATTATGAGGCAGTTGTCATATCCATGATGCTATATCTGGTTGTATGTGGGACCACTAATTGCACATGTGACCATGTATAATTAGATATGACCCCATATAAAAACATATATAATTATATATAATTATATATATACCAGATATAATTATATATGATTATATCTAATAATTTTTTCTTGGGCACTACAAATACTCGTACGTGAATGTTCTAATAAACTTTACTGAAGACGATACTTTTATTATTAAAATATCTCGAAAACGATTGACCATCTGCACTCGAATAGGAGTATCATTATATTCGAAAGAAATTTCTATGTAAATCTTGCCAAGTTTTATCAGAATCGGTGCCATAAAGTTCGAGTTCTGAGCCTTCTCTTGTTAGATATTGTAGAAACATACATAATATTAAAATGAAACACTTCTAATCGTAATTGTAAAAATTATACAAGTAAATGCTTTTATCAAAACTATCTACTACATTTTTCTTTAGCAATTAATTGTTTTATCGCTACGTCTATTTTATATTTCTTAATATTTTTATCGGTTAATATTTGTATATCAATTTACTTATGGTCCATCTTTCGTTTACAACATATCTTTACATGACTTTTTAAATGTTCATAATTTGATACATAAGAATAGACAGTACTACAACGTATACATATAGCCCTATTTATTTTTCTTAAGAAACAAAAATTTTTTTTTATTTCTACAGGAATATCGTTGCGGTTTTTATGATATAAACTGTGTATTCGTTTTAAGTGAACTCTTAAATCGCGTCTCCTTGTCTCACTCTTCTTGTTAGAAAAAGTCTTATCACATTCAGGGCATTTGATATTATCACTATCTACTTCAGTAAAGTGGTTCCATATGTCATCAATTTCTATACTTCTAGGGTTGTTCCTTTTCGAGAATTCAGTCCTAGAAAAAAATTGAAATATTCTGTAATGTCGAGTTAATATGCAACTAGTTAATCAATTAGTTGAGAAATAAATTTTATGGACATTGTAACATAAATAACGCTTATATAGATAGAATACTCTAGGGCCTAGATTTTAATGGTAAAAATATGTCAGTGTGCTACAGATAAAAATAGAAAAAATATTGACATTTGTTCACGCATATGAAGCTGTAAAACCATTGATGTTTGATCGACGTCGCACAATGGGTCGAAGCTTCAGAAATAGCGGACATATAGAATCAAAAAATTGAATTGTTGAAATATTTACTCTTGTTTGCAAATTATGATAGCAAATTTGTTGCATATTACTGAAATAACGTCATTCACACTAAATATTTCCGTGATTTCCGTACAAATGTACTATAACATATAGGTCATCCTATAATATATGTAATTTCTGCGACTTTTTCGTATCAATGTTTTAGATTGCCCTATCTGTACATACAAGTTGATGATCCAATGCACATTTTTCTCACGTTATTATTCATGTTTTAAATTAACAAAAATGATATAAAAGACAGTTTTATCGCATTACTTGAACATTTTCCGGGACTATATCTGATCTACGAGAAAAAGTACGTGTTCGCGTTATACAATTTGTCATTTTAAGTTATCAAAAAATGTTTTAGCATTGTTTTAGCATTCTTTATAAAAAATAGAATATTATATATTCTATACTACGGTGTCTTTTGATACGCAAATAACGCTTATGTGTCTTTTTCCTGTAATCCTACCATCTCTGATTTCTCAATGTCATTGCTATAGGAATTTAAATATATTATGAGTTTATCTGCGATGTTACGAAACATCTACCAGATGTTGAAAGAAAGTATAAATTATTGGCAGGAAATCATATGAATGATTATCGCCCGATTCGACTTTGTTCTATTTAGAAACGTATAATAACAATATCAATTTCGTTACACATACACTCGATACATTTGTAACAAGTAACGAAAAAAAATTAGTTATTTGTTACATTTGTATAACAAGTAACGAAAAAAATTCGTTGCTTGTTACATTTGTAACAAATTTTTTCTTGTTACTCGTTACAAATGTATCGAGTAACAGTAGCATCTCGCACACATTTTTATCGTTACTTCGTTACATTTGTAGCGAAGTAACGATAAAAATTTACTTACAGCCAAAGTTTAGCAAATAGTTTAAAACCTTCGGACAACTTTGCTTTTGATGATTTAGATGGTTTAGTCTGAGGTTTGGTCGGATCTTGTCCAGGTGGTGCGTGCCTTTCTGCTGTGGTAGCTGGTTTTGAAGGGCCCTGAACCGCCGGATCGTATCTGCATTAATATGATTTTAAAAAATTGAAAATGTAATAAATTTAAAGTGTTTGAATAATGTATATTTCTTATTACAGAGTTTTTGCAATACTGTCTTTCATTAGATACGGTAAACGCTAAATTCACGTTATTCATGTTTTCGGGTGGAAAGATAAAACTGGCGCACTCTTTCTTTTTTTTTCTATGCGTGCGCCAGTTTCATCACTTTCATCTTTCCACCCGATTACCCGATTAGCGTTTACCGTATCTGAAAGACGGTATTGCAAAAACTTTTTATATCTAAATAAAAAACGTTATTTCCAGAATTACTTCCAACAGTAAATTTATCAATGTTTGCATTTTTAATATTTACAATTTGTTCGTATTTTGTACACGTAATCAGAACAATATCTGCTTTAGATTTATTATTGAAAAGTAAAGTGTGATGATATGTTAATTTTTAAATTAATTTTTACATTTTGTGTTTTGTGATTAAATTAAAAAACTGAATGTTTTGTAATTTATTTAACATAATATATTGATTTTACTGTTGAAAATAATTCTAGAAATAACGTTCTTTAACTAATAATAAGAAAGAAAGGTGACACGTTAAGCATATATTGTTTATCAAAAATAAGAATTAAATCATAAATATATATTATTGTCATATAGATATATAACTGAAGTTATAGATAAAAGAGACAAATAATTGAAATTGAACAAATAATAGTTATTTTTATAAACGAAGAATAAATAAGTTTTACTGTGATTAAAAAGTGCGAGAGCCGGATATCCATATGAAAAGAAAGTTATAATAAAAAATTAAATTTCCACACCAAATTAGATTTGTCATGCATCCATATAGTTAAGTCTCTATTAAAAATAATTTTCACCAAGCTTTAATTCCTTACTTCTTACTATTGCAATAGTTGCAAGAAAAAACTTAATATTGGATCATAATTTTTTTTGTTTTTTTAATCTACAAGAAATTGAGAAAAATATGAGTGATATTTAAGTCATCAAGAAACATGCCTGTAAGTTTTTAAAGATTTTTAGGATGCAAATTTAAATTTTAAAAAATTCAAGAATTAATTATTGAAGTTATACTTTTATACACGGGCGACATAGCAAAAATGTTACGACACCTGTAATGTAACTCTCGAAAACATATTGAGGAGAGTGGTTGGTGTCATTGCGGGACGGGGGGTATAAGAAGAGAAAGCCTATAAGTGTGTTCGCGTTACTTGCGCACTTTTAACATTTTTGCTATGTCGATCGCCCGTGTATATTTATTATGTAATCTTAAAAAATCGGGTTTTTCAAAAATTAGTTTTACAATTATTTGTTATTCCATCCAGACCATACAACCTTTGTTTAAAACAACCATGTGTGGATAATGAGCTAAGTACTTTGTTTAAAACCTTTTTATCCATGCCAGGTTCAATTTTTCAATTATTCGCTTAAGGAAAGTAAAATAAATACCGTATAAATTATGTTTGTTTGTGAATATATACAAAACCAATAATTACCTCTCAGCTCCTGAGTCTTCTCTTTTTCTTTTATATGATTTAGATTTAGATTTAGATGGTTCAGGAGGAGTCTGATATTGTACGGCTGATGAAGGGCCCGGAGCGTATAGTCTGCATTAATATGATTTTAAAAAATTGAAAATGCGATAGATTTAAAGTGCTCGAATAATGTATATTTCTTATTATTATCTTGATAAAAATCGTTAATTAGTAGTATTTATTAATGCTTCACCTTCTGGTGCTTACATAGCAGTTTAGCCTGCCAGACTTTACACAACTATACATTTGTTAAATCCTGCTTCCGGTTTTTACATTTTACTATTACAATCCTACTTATAAACTATTCTAATACAATACCCATTATAGATTTTTACATTTGGGCTGTTTACTCCTTTCTTTCTCCATTTCTAATCGTATCTCTTTCAAACCTTTCATCCATTCATACCCTACTCCATCATCACTCAGCATATCAACCATTCCTCCTTTCCAACTCTCCACCCTTTCACATCCCGTACTTACATGCCGCATGTCTTCAATTTCTTTCCCGCATAGTCTACATTTTCTCCATTCCTCATCCATCCAATACATATTCCCTTTCGTCTCATTTCCACACCTCATTCTCGCTATTAGTCTTATCTTTTCCTTCCCTTTTCTAACCCCATCTTTGATATATCTGGGCAACCATCCTATTTTTATATCTTTGTAGTCCTTGCACGCTTTTGATTTTTCAATTTTTTCCGCTCTCTCCTGCATATCTACTTCTTTGTCTCTTGTCACCATGCAATCAATGCCTTCATCTCCTATCCTTATCAGTTCCTCCTCACTCATGCCGCATCTCTGTATGTACTCTCTTCTCTCTTTACTTTCTGTCGACCAATTTTGTATATCTTCCCTGCTTTCTTCCTCCTTTCTTTCCTTCCAGCATTCTCTTAAAATTACATTTCTGTTATCATTTCTCATTTTCTCTTCATATTTTGCCGCTCTGCGTCCCGCTACAATTCTTATCTTCGCTCTCTTCATTTCTTCTCTCACCACGTACCCCGGGGTAGATCTTTGTAAACCTAGAATCCACCTTATATATCTCTCTTGAACTACCTCTACCTCCTTCCTTTCTCTGTATCCCCATATCTCTACTCCATATAACATTATTGGTTTTATAATTCTATCGAACAATTTCATTCTCCATTTTATATCCGCGTTAAACTTCCTTTCTCCATAACTCCATATCCATGCCATCGCGATTTTTCCTTTCCTTATTCTTTCTTTTATGTGCTTCTCGTCATTATTGTTCCTGCATATTTTATACCCTAAGTAATTAATTTCTTTTGTCTCTTCAATTCTCGTATCTCCCCACCACCACTCTCTCTTCCTCTCCTTGCCGCCTCCCTTCTTGAATATAATTATTTTGGATTTTTCTGCACTTAGCTCTAGTTTCTTCCTTTTTATATACCTATAAAAAACCTTTATCATTATATTCATCATCTCTTCACTTTCTGCGACAAGTACAATGTCGTCTGCATATTCTAGCGTCCATATCTTTTCCTTTCCAATCTTCACTCCTCCATGATTTTTCTTCATCTCTTCTTCTATGTCTGAAATATATATGTCAAATAATGTCGCGCTAATTGGACATCCCTGCCTCACTCCTTTTACAGCCCAGAATTCTTCCGTTTCTTTATTGCCTATCTTCACTCTGTATCTAGTTTCGCTGTAAATCTCTTTCACTCTATCGATTAAACCTTTACTTATTCTTCTCTTCTTCATCATCTCCCATATTTCTTCTCTGTTTAACCTGTCGAACGCTGCTTTCAGGTCAGCGAAAAAAGCGAACAATTTTCCTCCTTTTCTTTTGATCCTCTTTCCTATTATATGTTTTAATATTTTTATGTTCTCTATTGTTCCTCTTCCCTTCCTAAAACCTGCCTGTGTTCTGCTCCATCCACCTTTTTCGTCCAGCTCTTCTACAATCTTGGTATTTAAGCAATTCGCATATATCTTATATAACGTGCTCGTAAGTACTACCCCCCTGTAATTTTCTACCTTTTTTCTGTCTCCCTTCTTTCGTATCGGTATTATCACCCCCATTCTCCAATCATCTGGAAAGCCTTTTCCTTCCCATACCATCTTGACTAGTTCAGCGGCATTTTTAACTAGATTGGCGTCTCCACTTTTCCATACTTCGTTTCTTATACCATCTTCTCCTGCTGCCTTACCATTCTTTAATTTCTTTACCTCGCTTAATACCTCTTTGATCGTCAGTTCAATTGTATCTCCCTCTTCTTCTTTATTTCTTGCTCCCCTTCCGCCATGATTTTCATCACTTCTTTCTAGATTTTTCATGAAGTATTCTTTCCACTCCTTCAAATCAATTTGCTTGCATACGTTTTCTCTTTTTTTCCTACCTCTGTTTATAAAGTCCCATGCTTGCTTTTCTGTTTTTATCTCTTCGATTTCTTTCTCCTCCTTCCTCTTCCACTCTTCTTTCTTCTTTAGGCATAGCGACTTATAACAGTGTTTCATTTCTTTCCATCTTTTCTTCTCCACTTCTCCACCATTTATTTTCTTTCTTTGCTTGTTTAGCTCTTTTTTCGTCTTCTTACACTCGTTGTCCCACCACGGACTCCACCCTAACTTTTTTCCTACTCCTTTCTTTTTCTTTTTTGTTGCATTTCCTATATTGTCCTTCATTTCCTTCCACTTCTCTTCAATATTGCTCGTGACTCTCCACTCTGCTCTTTCTATGTTTGCTTTAAATACTCTCTTTCCCTCCTCTGACCAGTCCTGAATCTCCTCTTTTTCTTCACTTCCACTTCTCCCTTCCTCTTTTTCCCCTCTTATCCTTATTGTTATTGGTTGATGGTCGGAGTCTGTCCTGCATTGCACTGTAAATTTTTCTACTCTGTCCCATGCTTCTATATTCGCAATTCCAAAATCTATTACCGATCTATTTCCATTTTTTTCATAGGTCCATTCGCCTTCTTCGTCACCGTTTTTTTCTCCATTCATCACCATCCATCCTCTGTCTTCGACCATCTCCAAAAGGTCTCTGCCTTGCTTATTTATCAGTCTGTCTTTTGAGCTTCTCTTAACTCCATCTTTATCATGTTCAGTCCATGGTGAACCTCCTTCACTTCCTATCCTCGCGTTGAAATCACCGCATATTAATAGTATTTCTTCTTCATTTTCTTTCACTGTTTTCTTTAAATTCTCAATTAGTTCTTCGCCGCCTCCTCTTAAAAATCGTTAATTCCAGAATTATTTCCAACAGTAAGTTTATCAATTTTTGCATTTTTTAAATATTTACAATTTATTTGTATTTTTTTACGTACCTAATCAGAACAATCTGCTTTAAATTTGTTATTGGATAATAAAGTGTACGTGATCGATTTATGTTAATTTCTAAATTAATTTTTACATTTTGTGTTTAATGACAATTAAATTAAAACTGAGTGTTTTTTGATTTATTTAACACAATATATTGATACTGTTGAAAATAATTCTATAAATAAATTCTGAAAATAATGTTTTTTAACTATATAATAATGAGGAAGAAAGATGACATGTTAAACATATAATATTTTTTATCGGAAATAAGAATTAAATCATAAAAATATATATTAGTCATATATGTATGTATTAAATCATAAAAATATACATAGTCATATATGTATGTATACATATATGTATATATACAATCTATATGTATATAGATAGACAAGGTGTCTGTGCACGCAGTGCCAAAAACTGGTTTAGCGGCTTTGGCACATGAAAACAAGTCGAAAATGTCTAATAAACATATGTCCAAATCCCAAAGGTTTCGAAGTTATACGGTATTGAAGTTGCATTTATAAAAAAATATAAGTTGAAGTAAATGTTATTTGATGTTCTTTATTCTGCTTAGCTTTACAAAAAGTGCTCAAAAATTCCTTCGTCGACCAACATTTTTTCTAGCATGAATTAATAAATTGCTTCGAGCTTTTTGAAAATTGGAGTTCGGAGTCTTGCGAATGACATTAGCAGCATTAAGTGTCAGTTGCCATAATTCTGAATCGTAGTCAATTCGTGGATCTCTGAAGTCGAGGAAGAATTTTTGAGCACCTTTTGTAAAGCTTTAAACAGAATAAAGAACATTAACTAACATTCAATTTGTTTTCTTACGAAAGCAACTTTAATACCGTATAACTTCGAAACCCTTGGGATTTGGACATATGTTTATTAGACATTTTTGACTTGTTTTCATGTGCTAAAGCCGCTGAACCAGTTTTTGGCGCTGCGTGCACAGATACCCTGTATATATGTATATAATTAAAGTTATAGATGAAAGAGACTAATTGAAATTGAACAAATAATAGTTATTTTTATTAACGGAGAATAAATAAATCGTGCTACGATTGAAAAGAAAATTATAATAAAAAGTGAAATTTCCACACCAAATTAGATTTGTTATGCATCCATATAGTTAAGTCTCTATCAAAAATTATTTTCACCAAGCTTCAACTCCTTACTTCTTACTACTGCAATAAGGGTAAGCAAAAACTTAATATTGGATCATAATCATAATTTTTTTGTTTATCAAATTTACAAAAAATTGAGAAAAATATGAGTGATATTTTAGTCATGAAGAAACATGCCTGGAAGTTCTTAAAAGTTTTTAGGATGCAAAATCAAGAAATTTAAAATTGTTAATTTTTTAGTGAAATAATCGCGTGACTAACTTTATATTTTTTCTAACATAACATCTTTTGAAAATTATTTATCTTTAACTTGTTCAGATTTTTTAGAAATAAGCGTCAATGTTAAAGAATTGATAATATGGTATTTCTCAAGTTTTTGCGCAGGAGCGTAATTTAAGTATTTAATCTATAATATATGTACTTTTTTAAATATATTAAAAGCAAAGCGAAAATAGTTACGGATTAAAGGCTGGTTGCTCTTGCGCTCTTTCTCTTTCGTCCTTCTCCCTTTGTTTCAGTTCCCTCAATCTTTTATACAAGTCTGCATTGGCTTGACTAATTCTGGATTTTCTAGTAGCTCTTGTTATGATATCCTCGTCACTTGAACCTGAATCGCTGCATTTATGTACGGAGTTAAAAAAAGTCGGACAATATTTACAAAATTTATACCGGCTATTCTTTTTTATCTTTTCTTATTTTCGGATTTTGATCTGGGAGCGTATTAATTATAGTTATATTGGGAAAAACTTGTATATAAAATTTTTTTTTCATATTGTATTTATGTCTAATAAAGTATTAAGCACTGATCGCAAACACATTTATAAATAGGTATACTAAAGTAAACTAAAAGATAGTAGCTATATATATACTATATATATGTATATATATATTTGTGTATATAAAATTAATGTTAACTTAATAAATTTTCTTTACGCTATATAATAAATTCAAAGCGAATAATTACATGTCACTGTAGGCGCCAGTCTCTCTTCTTATTCCTTCAGGTGCTTGCTGTGCTTGCTGAATCGGAACGTCCGCGTCGCGTTGTACGGAATAATAAAAAGAGTCTAAAATCCTAAGGAAATCCATTATATAGTTTATTAATTTTGAAGAGCTCAAGTAGATTAACTCAAACTGAAAAGAAGAATCATGTACCATTTTGCAAAATTCGCAATAGTTATTGAGTAATTAAATTATCTGAGCCAATGTGTGCGTGAAATGCGGCAGACCGGACTCGGTAGGCCTGTAAAATTGTTTAGTTGTTAGGTCAGCAAGCATTTTCTGATAGCAAGAGTGAAGTCACGCAGCGATCGCCGAGCGAAGCGTGCAGAGTGCAGACACGATTGCCTGCCGAAAAACTATGGTATCCATGCACCTTTCGCTCTTAGATGATGCTCACCATTGCTAAAAGACGTAACAACTAAACCATTTTACATGCTTACCGAGTCCGGCCTACCGCTTTCCACGCGCATGCACATTATCTCAGACAGTTTAATTAATTACTTAATACCTATTGCAAATTTTGCAAAATAATACGTTATTTTTCTTTTGAGTTTGAACCAAAATCTATCTTCATATTTCGGCTTTATCAAAAGTTGCCGAACATTCTGTATAAATATTTAATAAAGTTCTTAATGAACAAAATAATTGTTTAATTCGACCTAACTGGCCACATTTATTGAATTTTAATCTTCGTGAAGTTTTGACCATTGACCAGATTAGCATTTGAGAAACCAATGGTCGAAACGTTGTAAAGATTAAGATTCAATGAAAGTGTCCAGTTAGGTCAAATTAAACAATTATTTTATTATTTATTACTATCAAAGCAAAGGATTTTCTGTTCTTAGTGAATTTGTCTTTTAAAGTAATATGTATAACCCATGTTACTATATTATATTTTTAAGTAATATATATTATCTCATATTACTCTATTATACATTTTTATATATTACTGTACTCTATATATTATACTTCTGTAAAGCGATCAATATTTAATTTGTAATATAATTCCGTGTAATTGTGCAATGCATATATACTCTCTGATTTTTTCTTCGTCGTCTTCGCTCCGTTCGGTAATCAGATTGTCTGTATCCATATCGTCGATAGAACTTCTAACGTTGATCCAATATTTATGTAAAGAGTGATTGAAGAAGTAATAGGACATGAAAGAAAATAAGTAATGTAATTATTTGTTAAACAGATAAATGATTAAATTCAATATCCGATCTTTTCATATGTTTACAATAAATAAAAAAGTATATCCATGTAATTAATTAGAAGAATTTATTATGTAAATTTTAATGTTATATACATAAATATAGAGGTATATCTTTAGCTACTATCTTTTAGTTTATTTAAATATTTATAAATGTATTTGAGATTAACGCTTAAAAATTTAATTGACACAAACATCAATATGAAATAAGATTTTGTTT